>JBBPRK010000080.1:0-45833 GCA_038093075.1 Boletus patriciae
CTGGCCTGGGTTGGCCAAAAGGCCACGAGCCCCATTGTGGGTGTCAACTCCATCGAGCGGCTCAAGGAGAGTATCGTGAGCGATATCACCTTGACGCCGGAGGAAATGACCTATCTCGAAGAGCCGTACGCATGCCTTTTTGTCTCGATTGTGCCACTGTTGATCCTAGTCCACAGATATGTTCCAAAGCCTGTTCGCGGTCACCACTAAGGTCGTGATGGTCCTAGATGTATACCTGTGTAAAATCTTTAGCAAGGACGGCTGCATGTCCTGATTCGAACAAAAAGGGGTATGAATTGTACAAAAAGAGAGTCCCGGGAAGACAGATAGCAAGGAGAACCCTTGTCAAGCAGGGAGATTTCATCGTAACAAACGGTTGTATCTACAGCGAACGGGCGGCCTCAGCTGCCGTTTCTTTTCCCTTGTCCGGCTTCTTGGCGTCCACCCTCATGGGCAACGGGCCTCGATGATCTCGACTTCGTCATCCAAATCCAACTTTCTCGTGGCCCAGCACCAGATCTCATCGTTGTTATCCATTCTTCCGTCGCACCGCTGACTGCCGTCGTCAAACCAGGACTCTCCCAAACTGACGACACGGTCCCCTGAACGGATTCCCTCGACTTGACCGACGACGCGGGCGACGCTCATCTTGACCGCGACCTCATCCCCGCTGAGCCAGAGCGGTTCTGCACCAAAAAGACAGGTAAAAAAAGCTCACCCCACCCACTCCATGGGCTTTACCCGTCAATGACTCGGATGCGCCACGCTCTACCTCCCCATCGCGGTACGCCTCCAACCTCGTCTCGCGCCACTCCCGTCTGCAGATACTCTCTGTCAATAACCCGTATCGTGCTTGGTGGTGTCACAAATCAGCCTATTGGGGCGAAGGTACGTACCCCCGTTCGGCGTGCCGCGAAGAGCTCCATGGAGAGCAATGATGCAATCTTGAACGGCCCTACAATGTCGCCATCGGTGTGCACCTTCTCCCACCGCTAGCTTGCCTAGGTTCTCGACCCAGATCGGGTTTGGGCGGGTGCGCCGTATACCACTTGACCAGATATCTAGCCGTTCTTGGCAGTTAGAATGCAATTCAAAGAGGGCCTCTTTCGTACGGAAAGGTCCCATTACATGTGATAGGTGATCTCTTGCGCGATCAGTACTACGTTCTGCCAGGTTTTCAGCGGAGTCGATGAAACGAGCGAGAATTTCGACGACCCATACCATTATTCAAATATTCACGAACTGCAAGGATGATTGATAATAAGTGATTCATCAAGTGTAGCGAACAATGAATCCTTTTCAACCAAAGCATTGTCGATCTCCTTCACCATTTCGGCGGTGTGACACGGTCACTCGGATGATATCAAATGATGAAACAGGATAGAAGGCACATTGTCCGGGGATGCACTGGCGGCCTGTTTCGTCGAATCGTTCGCCATGGCATTGGACCGCTGCAAAACGCGTCCTGCGCTACCTACGAGGAACGAAGTGACTCGGCATCACGTATATGAGAGGCGCTGCAAATGGCGAATTCCACGGATACGTTGATGCGAGTTTCGTGAACAATCATGACTTGACGTCGACGAGTGGTAACGTATTCATCCTAAACGGCGGCGCTATTACCTGGAGCTCGAAGAAGGAATTATCTCTCGTGCTCTCAGAAGCCAAATTCAACTCGATGGCACACGCCGAGAAGGACATAACCTACGATAACATCTATCGTGGTAGTACCATGGTTTGATACATGATTTCCATTGATGCTGGTGGCAGCATTCTGCCGGAGGTCCGCCATATCACCTGCATGTCTGGGCCTATGGCAAAAGCGGCCACACGCACCCCAGCGTCCTTCCCACCTTCCTAAGTGCCGCCGGATTAATCCCATGCCTGACCGCCACCTCATCTAGCTTGCCGTCCTTAGCAGGATTCACCACCTCCCTGACCGCAGCGGCATCCGGCGCCCTGCACAGCAGCGCAGCCATCCGGTAAAAACCCCAGCGCGACGTGTATTTGGCGAGCATATATACTAGGCCAATCCGTTGTGGAAGGGGGCAAAAGGGGGTCTCTTGCAGACGGGAAAGCCGTCGTGCACCGCCCGGCTGATGGTGAAGAGGACATCGGATGTTTCGCTGACCCTGGCGAGGGCCGTCGTGGCGAGGTAGCGCTCGCGCAGTTCTTCCCGCAGGCGCATTTTGTGCCAGCGAGTTAAGATCGCGTCGGGCCTGAGAGGCATTTTCGTGGGCATACGGTTGTGGGAGTCGCCGGGTCAGCCAGGTTGGCTCGGAGGTTCAACAGTGTTTTTCGGTAGAAGCTGGCCTAGCTCCGGACGACACGTTGTAAGTGCTTTTGCTTGGTTGCCATCTTTGGTTGCCATTTCTCGTTCCTAGATCCCATACTCGGGAAGTGCCGACTTGTGTCGGCTGCAAACCTTGCTTGGGGCTGGACAAGACATGTAAAACATACAGTACATTTGAGAATTGTCGCGCGAGAATTGTCGTTTCAAAGACATAGAATTCACAGCCATCGGATCCTTTTCCCTTCCGGTTCCTCCGACGGCTGACAGTTTGAATCCGAGCCACTTGCAAAGGTGGTTGCAGACGTGCTCATCCTCGAATGATTCCAGTGCCTTCTCAGAATTCAAGAACAACAACGGCGAGGGTGCTGAGGCCCATCACACACCGGTCGCACTCCAGGAACCCGAAACGGCAGACCAGCGAGTCAGTAACACAACCATGATGTCGCAAACCCAAACGCAACATGCGCCGAGCCCACAACGCCAGCGGGCACATCGTGAGACCCACAGAACATGTCGCTCGAGTCGCGAGCAGGCGAGGAGGCCGAGCAGAGCAGAGAGGGAAACGAGAGGTTGAGGGCGCGGAATGGCGGATAGCCGCCACTGCACGGAGCAGCCGAGACACGTGGTGACGCTGAGGTCGACCACATGACGACGCCCAACGGAGCCTGTGACGACGCACCCGTACACAACCTGGGAGGCCATGACAACGACACCATATTGCCAGACAACATCGATGTGACACGCACGTCGGGAGGTCGCACGGACACGACGATCGTGACAGAACGTAGCCAGGACCTGCAAACGGAGTCAATAAGTGACGAGAACGACCTACAGATGCCCAATGTGAGATTGAGAGATCAAGCGACACTACGAATGGTCGCGAGGTCGCAGCTGAGCAAACGAGGTAGCGGCCAATAGAATCAAATCCGACGAGTGGACAGTCGGGAGACCCTGCAGATGCGACGGGTGACGACGAGCGTCATCCAGATGCACCGGCAGAGCCGCATGACGAGCCTGAGGGCGTCGCTCAGGATCGGATCCCGGGACGTTCAAATCGTCAAGTGCGGTGGGTGCCCGGGCGACGAGGGCGGCTGACGGCAAGATCATGTGTACGTTGATTCATAAGGCCCGTGCGTCAGCCACGTGGCTTGGGTGCCCACATACTTAGGAGTCCTAGAACTCCTAGTGACATTTCCGAGTCAACATGTGTGTAGTGGATGAGTGGGATGGGTTACATAGATGTCAGTTCATTTGCCTGTAAGTATGACGGTTATTTTGAACACGCAGATTCGCAGAACGTACTAAAACAAGTTTCCTTGTCACAATTTATACACAGACTCGTCGGCAAATTCGTCATTCCAAGGGGTTGTCGGCCGGAGTCGTAACCGGCCAATCGGCCCCTTGGAACGACAAGTCTGCCAGGCAGTGGCTGATAATAAAGTTCTCCCGCATCCACCAATCAATCACTAATTCCCGAGCAGTTCAAGCTATGTCCGTGGTGTTGAACAGACGGTCCCCCGTGTCTGTGGTGCCTCTGCCGGTATACTTATTGTCCGAGAGGCGAAGCGCTACGATGTTGAGATTGGCGTCATGGACAAGTGCCTGCGCGAGTGGTCTGTCCCCAGTGATGGCTTGGGACTGAACTACACCGGCCACTACCACGATTCGAACACCGGCATGCAGGTCCCTTGCGCGCCGGATAAACTGCATCGCCGTGTTCCCGTTGTTGATCACTGAGTCTACCAACAACACGGCGTGTTGCTGGTCCAAATGGTCCGGAAGGATCTCCTCAGGCCGCTTGGCGTGGACGAACATGGCAAGCGGGAAGGCGTCGTTGACGCCAAAGGCCATTGCTTCTCCGCCTCGCATTAGGGCGACGATTAGCGTGCGTTTCTCATGGACGAGTCGATGCCCCTCTGTCTGATGGCCTTGGACGTGTGGGATCCGGTATTCTTCGAGGCCGATGAGGTCTGCAAGGAACTCCGTTGCCAAATACCACCCAACACGACGATGGGCATCTCTGAGAGCCGGTCCAGCAATGGTTGCGTCGCGAGTTGGTGTCATGAGAAGTTTGGCAGCGCTCTTGAACGTAGCGTGAAGGACTTGAGGACTGGGGCCACGTGGCCGGCGGAAGACTGACCCGATGAACTCGGGATCTGTGATATCTACCAGGGGAAGCCTGGTGGTGTCCAACCGCGGTGACACATTGCTGGGCAGCAGGACTTGCCGCGCTCGAAGACCGCCGTTGTCGATAGCATCCAACAGTGCCGCCTCCATGATCTTGCTCCGAGTCTGATCCTCGCCGACCACGACAACGGCTTGATCCGCCTTGGATAACATGGCTAGGTCCAGAGGACTATCTCCGAACGCAAAGACATGGCAATGGTGAACGGTGTGAACATGAGCGACCAAGGCGGCTTTCACCTCAGCGTTGACGACGATGGCATCGTTACCGATAGGTCCGGCGCCGATGGTTTTGATCCTGCTGAGGCCTGCTCTCTCCAAGACTCTCTCCCAAATAGTGGCGAGCCCACAAGTGACAACAACCGCCCGAACGTGCTCTGATGCTTCCACCTGCTTCAGCAGCCCCAGGAACTCGGGGTGGAGAGTCACTTCCGCCGCCACAGCATCGCAAAGGTCGCTGAAGTGCAGGTCGCGGTGTACTTCTCCGTACAGCAAGGTGGCTTGGCGAAAGGCGGTATATGAATACCCCAGCGGGCTGCTAAACAACCCCTTCAACGAATCCCCCCCCTCAGAGCCCCGAGACTTGGCAACCTTCCTCCAGAACAGCGCGCCGGTATCCGCCGCGGCCAACGTCCTGTCCCCGTCCACAACCAAGACCGTCTCCAATTTCTCCAACCCGCGACCTAGCGCCTGGTCCAGAGTGCTCTTGGCACGGCGAAGGTTGTATTCCTCAGTGTGGACCCGGAAGTCGTGTGCCAGCGCCGAAACATCTGCCACAAGGTCTGGCGACCGACCCAAGCCGATCACCGAGAACAAGATGCCGTGATCCATGCAGAGACGGTGCAGCTGTGTCTTCTCCTCCTCCTGCCATCTGCGAAGGTGTTCAACGGATATAGCCGCGCGCGTCTTTTCCGAGTCGTCCAGTCTGCGTTGGGCAATCACCTCGGCTGGGACGCCCAGGTAAATGATATGAGTGTATGTGCTCAGGTCGCCCCCGGTGCACACTGCTTTTCCTGCCTCCTCCCCTTCGGCCCAGAACATGAAGTGGCCCGCGACAATAGCGGCGCGGCCGGTTGTGGCGCATTCATTCCCGATCGTGGTAATGGCGAGTTGGCGGTATCTGGTCTTGTCGTGTTCCGGCAGCTTCTGGAACGCCTCGAGGCCGCCGAAAACGAGGGATGAAATCACAGTAGAGCCTTCATAGAAGGAAAAATGCCCCGAATCTTTGAGTTCTAGAGTGAGTTTGTTGAGCAGGAAGGTCTTGCCAGAGCCGGGAATGCCGTAGATGCCAATGACTACTGGCTTGGGATTTGGAATGTCAGGGCCGGCAGGATGCTTCAGGTGGTCTGCCGCCATGTTGCCGGGAGGGCTATGATCGAGCTAGACGAGATAACTCAGCGAACACGACAGTGTGAGAGCGCTAATATTAGTACCTAGACAAGATAACTATAGGTGCTTATGAGTATGAAACAATATGAGCCCAGCTGGCCGACATACCTCAGCGAACACGACAGTGTGAGAGCGCTGAGGAAGAGTGTCGACCAGGCAACGCGCGTCCTATAGCGCTACAATATTACGTAACTCGACGAATGCGGTAAGGCGAGCGAAGTGCGCATGAGTGCCGAGGTGTAGGGCGGCCGAGTGAATAAGATGAGTAGGTTCAACATACCCCCTTCAGGAGGCTGCTAAACCGAGGGCCGCCGAAAGTTTGGAGAAAACGGGCCTCGGTAGAGGCTTCGTAAGGATATCTGCAATGTTTTTATATGTAGGTAGCCAAATTAAATGAAACGTGCCGTTGTCAATGTGCTTTGCGGATGAAATGGTATCGAATGTCAATATGCTTTTTGCGCTGATGGAATCTTGCCGCCGTGGAGAGCGCGATAGCGCCGGTATTGTCAAGAAAAGCTTTGATTGGGATCTGAGATGGGAGTGAGAGCTTGGCGAAGAGATTTGAGCCAGAGGCCCTCTTGGATGACGTGGGTGACCGCCATGTATTCTGCCTCGGTGGAGGGCAGAGCTACCGTCATCTGCTTCTTGGATACATGCGAGATTAGTCCGCCGGCGTAAAACCATGGATAGCCTGATCGACGTCCGGCCTTGTTCGCCCAACTCGCATCTGCGTACGCGTGAAGTCCAGGGTTTCCGTTTCAGCGCCATAGTGAAGACGATGGTTGAGTGTTCCGGCCAGGTAGCGAAGCACTCGCTTCCCAGCAGCGAAGTGGCGAGGAGAGGGATCGGCGTTAAATTGCACGAGCGAGTTGACTATGTATGCGATGTCGGGACGAGTGTTGACGGAGAGGCAGATCAGTTCCCAGATCAGTTTGGGGTAGGACGAACGAAGGTTTATGGCTTCCGGGTAGGACGCTGTGGGGTCTCCGAAAGGAGCCTTAAGGTCGGCAGGGACTCACAATCCACTTTCCGTCTGCCGCCGTGAGGGCGGTCACAGAGTTCGCCATACCGTCGGACTTCATCGCCGGTCCTATCTCGCTCCAATCGCTTGCCCTCCATCGTCGAGTTGACCCATCCCTGCAGCCGCCCACAATCTGTTCGCGTTCCCGAAGAAGACCAGTGACGTTACTGGACCTCCGTGGATATCAACACGGCGTGGTTCTATATTTTGCATCGTGTGAGGGAGTATTCGACCACGCCAAACTTATATTTCTTACCTTTCGGTCTGTGCTCTTCGTGAGATGCCATATCCGGCGAATTAGCGTCTTCGGATTCTTGGTCTCTACCCCTCAACCCTTCTGTAATAATTCCTCAGTTAGGAACGAAGGTGAGGCGGTCGCACTGGCAGACCAAATAGTAAGTTCAATTACCCCCCGATGCTGGCACATAGTTCCGCTCTCGAAGCAGCCACCACAACAGTTTGGACTCTTGAAGGAAAATCTGTCCGAGAGGCAAAGGGAGTGAAATCTCACTGGCAGCGTCCTACGAGCAACTTGGACTAGCATGGGTTGGCATGTTGTTACCTCGTGTCGCGGAGCCACGGCGTTGTTGAATCACACACTGGGCATGTTCCGCTCGTCCGCGTAGTGCCTTGTCACACGAGGCGCAACGCGCTCCGTGATCGACCACAACATGCCAATAAGTCCCCTATAGCTCGCGAACAACATTCCTGCAGCAATATGGATTGCTTGGTCAGAAAGATCATCGACATGCAGAGAGAAAAGCGAGCCCAGGCCCGCAACGGAGCGTGACAATGAGACGGTGTCCGATCTGTTCCGCGAGCGGCGGCGCTGCGAGTGAGGTGCTCCGCATCTTGGATTCCGTGACAAGCGAAATGGATCCAGTTCCGCATCCTTCATCGGGCAAGTGCGTCCTACATGATTCCTGTAGAGCAGGACGACCTTTGTTGATGAAGAGCCACCCATTGCCGTTCAGACGTGCCTGAGTTGTCCCGGGAAATGCGAAGCCGTCCGGTGGCTGACAAAGTTACCGTAAGTCATGTATTACACTGCTGCTGTTATGCAGACTAGCATCTACTAGCATTCGTTGCTATCGCGAACGAAAAAGACACATGGCCGCCCAATCGGATTCCCCTAAGCACTCTCGGACGATAGGTCTAAATTAGTCTGTATCATGTTCGATAATACCCTCTAACAGATGCATTTCTAGCCTTGACCTTCTGTCCGTCTCTAATGCCAGCCCACCAGCTCAACCCGAGGGACACAACGCATGCAACAAGTGTCACCTGCAAACTCCCCAGGTAACATGTCTTCCCATCGAAACACTGATGTTCCGAGGGTAACTCACGTGACACTAAGCTGATCAACGACCAGACACGCGTCGCTAATGAGGAACGTGCGTCTTGCGTCGGCGCATGGGCGTCCAGGTAGCGCCCAAACATGAGGGAGAAAAGGTTACCCCCTATGACGGGTGAGAAGGAGGCGTAACCCCAGTTCTCAGATAAGTGTGCTGGTGTAGGGAACGTGAGTTGATACGAATTCAGTTATCGTACACAGAAATGTGACTTGCCCAGCCCAAACCACTCGATGATGATTGTCGGGCAGATTCCGAACAAAGATCCGTATGCAAGCCCCAATAGAAGGGTCGCAACCCACAATGTCTCGACGGAGGAGATAATGATAGCGGTCGCTTGGGAGATGATGAAAAGAGATGAGACGATACAGAGACAGCAGGCTCGTGGAAGGCGAAGGCGGGTGTGTGCAAAGTCAGAGATTAAACCTGGGATACAGTTGGTTAGGATCAGACAAGTGAGAGAGGCATAAACTTCACCGATTAGAACACGCCCTGCGAAGTTTCCTAAGCTCAAAATAGATACCTGGGCAGCCTGCCACTTGGAGGCTTCAACATCGTCATATACTGTGTGTGTTTTGGCGTAAAGTGCTTGCGAGATTGAACCGACGTTGTTTATGTCTATCAAGGGAGAATGAGTCGGAACACCTCAGGCCTCAAACAAAGTCAATGCACTGACACATGAGACCAGTGCCACTACCTACGAAAAGGAAAGTAAGCGTCAATTTCACAGATCCATAGCAACGGCTACCCACATATTGCCATGATCGTGAAGACAAGATAGAAATCTGGGGTGACCCAAAGTCGCTTTCCGTGGACATCTGGCGATCCCTCTTTATCCCCAACGCTTCCTTCATACAAGCTCACTGAAGGATTCAACTCAACAGCGGAGGGCGGAACAAGGGCCTGATACGAACTAGGTTCCTGTCCGTGTGGTAGGAGTGGTGCAGAATCTGCTTCTGCTTCTGCCTCATTATCCCTCTCTGGATCCAACGTTACCTGTGCTTCCTCGACGAAGACGACACCGTCTCCGTTCCGGATGGCATCGTACCCTTCGATCGTGGCACGCGAACTCGTCGGACGCAGAGGAACAGGCTTAACGATGAATAGACCTATGAGCATCGGGATAGCTGTCCCGAGAGCGAGAATTAGTAAGAAGGCAGATGTATCTCCAGGGAATAGTGTGTGCGCAAGTAACGAGAAGCAGAACGCAGAGAGCCCGAAACCCGACAGAACGAGACCAGTGGTGGTGGCACGCTAAGGAACATCAGCCATGTACTCGGCATAAACGCAGAAGGTGGGAGGGAAAGAATACGCACAGCACTGGACGGGAAACTCTTCGCGGTTGTATTCATAGCGGCGCCGAGCCCCGCATTACCGCCCAACCCTGTCATGAAGCCGCACGCGACGAGTAATGTAAAATGGAGTGGTGAAACAGTCGCGCCATTGCCTATGCCATCGTCATACATTTGTTTGATGCCCAAGTAGCCGACAAGGAGACAGACTGAAGCGCCAATGAGCGGGATTCGTGGGCCTTTGCGATCGACGATACGACCCCAGACAGGGCCGGAGGTGTATACGCCCACTGTGGATAGATTAACCGAGGACTGGAGAGAATATATAATCCCATACTATTTCCTGCGAGACCGATGATATTAAGTTGTGTGTGTGATACTCGGAGGCGAGCGCCGAGCTGGGGTGCATATGCTGGTGGCGGGTATGTTCACGAGAGTGGGAGGTTCGGGGACGAAGAACGACGCACCAGAATATATCTGTTCAGACACGAAATCACCTCGGTCAGTGCTGCGTTAACCGTGTAGTATCAAGCCCACACACATAATTAGTTCCAGAGCTCAACGCGACGAGCATAGATCCGAGGAGCGTGACGACCCGAGCAATGCTGTCTGGTTGTGCTGACAACTTGGCTCTAACCGACTCCATTGTGCGTGTTTGGATAGATCTAGCGACTGAGTGGGTGATGGAGGGAAGACAAGAGGGTCCTACTAATCGGTGTCACACGTCGGACGCCGCCGTTCCTGGAAAGCGGTGTCATCGATCATCCTGGGACCCTTGTGTAATCCTCGTTATAACAATCACGATGCGGCAATTTACCTTCAAGCAGTCACATGTCATACACCTACTATCCAGTAGATTCTTGCCACTGCACCATACTGGGCTGTGTGGTACTGAAACGGTCATGCGCAGCGTGAACTGGGATCCCGTCGATGCCGGTCGGAACTAGATTGGTTCCTATCAGATGATGCTGCCCATCCCCCGCAATTTTCCATTTCGCCCTCCGACTCGCTATTAGCTCGTTCTCATTGGCTGCAGGAAGGGTGTGAGTTGTTCCGTCATGCCAGATGGCGTTCCGTGAGTTGTTGACGGACTTTTGCTTGGGCTTTGGGTCTGAAGACTACCGTGACAGGCTCGACAGAACGGGAATATCGCTAGTCGTTCTCCCTTTCGAGTATTCGTGTTACTCCAAGTCCCACAGAAGACGTGGATCAACGGGCGGGCTGGTCCCGAACAGGATAAGAGAAGACCGTGCTCGCCCTGAAAACACGTTTCCCCTGCCCAAATCTTTGACAGACCGATGCGAGATATATCTCGCACTCTTGACGAAGACTGGTCCGTACTCGGGCTTCCGAAACCTTGGCTTAAAGCGATGAAGATGGAGTCCATTGCAAATCGCCCAACTTATATGTATAGTACAATAACGCAAGGACCCTACACACAACCAAAGTACGTGATCTACGCGACCGAAGTGGTTATCCAACCTGACGCACGCTAGTAGTGTGTAACATGACAGTAATGTGGGGACCTCGTAACTTCCATCATTTAGAGTACATGGTTTGTGATTGCTCCCTGTGGGGTGTACTCGTTGGCGTCCCTTTGCTTGTGGTATATCCCACTGGTCAAACACCCAGAACTTCATCTGCCTCGGAAGACCCGGCCAGAGGAACGTCCTCACTCAGCGAAACCTTCACGGGATTCAATCCTTCGTTTTCATTGTAAGCCAGGGAAAATACAACGTGGAGATCTACATACGAACGAGTCAGAGCAACGTCGTCTCCTTCAAGCGCGTCTCGAATAAAAAGTCATTTTGCAGTGGGATGCTCACTCGAATGATCTTCCACCTGTCTCCGGGAAAAAGAAATACACCACCGGAAGGGTGGCAGCATTGAGCGCTGCGAATACTATATAAGTCCCCATGAAATGTTGTTGAATGATAGGCCGAAGATAATCACGACCACGAAGTTGAACGTCCAGTTAGACACCACGAAGGGACTCGCCTCTGAGCGCAATTCAAGACGAGATCCCGTCGATACCGGTGCTGAGAGCGTTTGTTGGCGCCCACTTTAATCCAGAAACCTCGACATACTACACTAAGAGACGGTTTGTGTGCAAGCGAGGCATCAGTACCTAGTTATTCAAGCGGGCAAATGAACCGACACATACAACCGCTATTTCAAGCCATCCGATCGCAAAAGAACGTATTGAAAACATAACGCTTACAATCGTGCTGGCCCAAATATTGTTCATGCAACCGTAAATAGCCAGAACGTGTCAATCAGGCATCATGATACGTCGCCCAACTCGGTCAAGACGTGTATATGCGATCAATGCGGCGAGCAAATATTCTGCGCCATTGCGCGCCGACATAATTCGTGCGTTAACGTTTGACAGCCCCAAGCCCTGGAACAGAATAGTCTGGAAACGATAAGATCAGTGACAACATAATCCGTGGCAGTCAGAAGACGTCAAACAGCACATACTGCATAGCTGATGGGGATGTGCCGGTGACAGAATCAGCATAATTCTAACAACTTCTTGAAACTTACTAAGTGACAAGATTGATCCCCGTGAGCTGTTGCATCGCCTGGCACACAGCGGCAATCACAGTCCTTCGGAGGTTCTCCTCCGGTCAAAGGCTCTCTGAGCAATGCTTTGTTGCCACCCGAACCCGAAAGTTCCACCGCAACAGCTTCCCGAATGCCACAGTATGTCTACTGAACTTCGGCATCGGAAATAGGTTTGTCACCCACGGCCGAGATGACTGCCGTAGCCCGCGCACGCTAACATACTGCACAATTAGGGAACGACGGCACTGCACAATTCGGTAAACCCCGCCATCTAGGAGATTCGAGAAGCTGTACACACGGTACTGTGTAACTCTTCAGATCAGACTAGAGTAGCCGTAATGCGATACTTACGAAACCTATGAAAGTACCTGAGATAATCTCGGGAACGAGCTGTAGTGCCAGCGGAACTCCCCATTGTGCTGACAACTAAATTACGAAGACCTGTCATTTGTCATCCTGTTCTGCATCATAACGTACGTGGCGCAGTCCATCCACTGACGAGGTGGTTAGTTAGACCGTCCCGACTCGGTTAGATGCGAAACGACGCACCTAACTGGGAAAATGGCATGAGAATAGCCCCTGTTAGCATTATGGAGCCGCCGAAGATGATCGTTCTGCGTCGACCAAACTTGTCTTGAACGGTTGGACTCGAAAGTTTGATAACGTGCCGAAAAGACAACCGACTTCCTTTGAATATGTCACGAAAAAGGGGCTCAGGGACGAACATATATAGCAATGGTGAAGTTCTCCAACATCGCATGATTTGGGTGACTTGCGTCGACGACCACTCCGGGAACATTGTCTCGAACTGATTGAGTCGTTAGATTCTGGAAAGATGTTAATAATGTGAACTGGCCTGGTTAGCCGTAAGTAGTAAGGACATAACCCCTTGGTCATACCTAGTCGAACCAAGAAGTTAGTTCCGGCGAGGACGGTGTAGAGTATAGACCTACCCAAAAAGCGTGGGCCCAGTTCCAGCCACAAAAGCAACGGGAGCAGTGAGCATGCGACCTGGCAAAGAGGGTCTGAATCATGGGATCTAACCACAGCGTCGTCAATCTGAGGACCATGGTCTTCAAAGTGACGATGCTAAGGTTTCTCCTCTCGAAGGAACACTTCTTCATGTCGGGCGATTCTCAGGGGGATGCTGGAACGGACATGACGGAATTGTGGAGAACCCGAATTCACGACCTGATGGTATTAAATACGGGTGTACGCCCCGATGGACACGAGATTAACGCACTATGATCGTGGCGAAGACAGGGTGAGAGGGCTACTGACGAGAAGTGAAGAAACATCCGTGGAAGGCGAAAGCTTGATGGATAGTTGCTTGCTTCCTGGTGTGAAGCCTGATAATGGAGACCACGGTAGACAATACGTTCTACATTTTGAGGATCGCGGGGCCCTAAGTGCTTCTCGTGATATATATCAATACGCGCGGGTTGCCTCTCGTCCAGTTGTAATGAACAGGGATATGCGGATATGCGCTTGAAACAACTGGGGCGAGCCGTATTCCGAGCACTTGACGCGGAACGACGATAAGAAGTCGAGATTGATAGAGGCTGTGTAACAGCAGTGCGAACCTGGATTGCGATTGCCCACGAAAGGGACGGATATCCTCCCACCTAATGTTCACGATGGATGCGGGAATTGGCACCAAAATACAAGGATGAGCTGCAGGCTTGACGTTTTTTAGCGTGAGAGCGCCAAGCGGCGTAGACCGTGTAACTTACGATGTGAGTATCCTCGATCTGGGTCGTATTCGAAGGAACTTCATCTTGACAAAGTCTTGAGCTTCCCGGGAGGTGGGTTAAAAAGCATTACTATGATGTAAATCCGAAGATTCCAACGAGGACAGACGCAGGATGCTATAGTGGTGTGCCAGCTCGGTGGACTGCTTTTCTCTGGCAGACAAACCTGGCTCGATTGGTCGCTGGATCAGGTTGTCAACTTGAAGCAACGAAGCCTCCGGTGTGAGCCTTGCTCTCTGGGTAGGTTGAATTCAAGTCGTCGGCGTTCAGCCCGGGCGTCTTCCCACGTGTGACCTTGAGGTTCCCGGCAATGGCTTCGTGACCAATTTACTTCAAGAGCAAGCCTCCGAGCGCAAGTCCACGATGGAGTCGTGGACACCCGGGCCGTTGTAGTGCGGACTCTGCGGAGTATTCCGGGGTACGTCACCTTTCCTAGAACGCCCAGCGGGGGAATTCAGAGTCTCGCTGTGTTGAAGTTCCGAACAGTTGAACCGACTTCCGACTTCCGTTCTCTTGCCAGTGGGTCAACTTGTGACTGCCAGTGCATCAGCGTCCCTCCCATACACGGGGACAACATTATCGCTGCTCCGAGTCAGTATGTTTATTGTATGAACTAATTATTTTCCACTATGAAAGCTCAGTTCAGGTTTCTGGTAGCATGAGAGCCTCATAATTTATATAAAAGCCTGCGTGCGATCAAGGCTTCGAGAATGGGTCGACGAAAACATGGATAGAACCATCTCCAATTTCAGTGGCGAGTCATGAGTGGGCAAGGGCTCAGCGCTCAACTTTGACCTACATGTGTGAAATACCTCAACATCCGATCAATTGGTCCTGTACTAACCTTGGCTGGACTTGAACCAAGGGCTACAGTGGATGATGATACGCAAGGGAATCAAGTGTCTCCTCGATACTCGATTAACACTGGCACCAGCTCTTACGGATGCGGTTCTTGCTAACAGAAAACCAGTGTCACCACTAGAATGGCATATTTTTTGGACCCAGCAAGCTAGCCATTTTCCCCACCCCATCAAATAGAGATCACGATAGAGGATAGCTACTTTCGCATTGCAGGTGAGATCTTGTCGCACTTGCCGCAAACTTTGATCTGCTGACTTTGTACCTATTGGAATCATGACTTGCAGCCGTCGGTTTCACACATCCCAAGATAGTATCATATAGCGCTACAACAGTGTGTCTTCCCTCCATATAAAACACCACTTGATGTTTGTTGCTTCCACAAGACAGCGATTACTTTCTGAACTCCTCTGAACAAAAATGTCATCCTACTTTAACAGACGGACGATTGGGGGTTCTGATTCGTCCCGTCATCGTATACCTTCTGGAGTTCATGATATCAGAGCTCCTGTGCAATTCGTCCCGGTCGACGCCTCTCAGCAGCGGGGCAGGAGCCAGCAGGACCAACACCACTCTTGTCCACCGTCCGTTACTCCCCAAGAATTCATGGGGTACGGGCATGACCCCATCGGCCGCTCTATCCCTCCTCCACCCAGACACACCTACGACAGCCCAACTTTGCGGTGCCCTCGCTGCGGACACCCTTTCACCTCCCAAGCAGACTTAGATTGCCACTCTTTTGTTTGTGGCGCTGCGGCGCTACTGACAGGGATATTTATACCATGGTCTGCGCAGCAGACCGATCAGTATCAACAACCTCATTCCCACCTCCAGGCCCCTCATAGTGAAGGTGGTTACCACCAAACCCAGCACCCAAATCGCGACCAGAACCGCCGTGCCTGATCGGACTTGGTGGTTTACCTTCCAATTGCTTAGGTGGCGCGGGAGACGTAGGAGGTGACACGCGTACGCAGGGTTCTACGCTGATGTTGGTCAATGTCAATTGCTATTCCGTCCCCCTGGAATGTCTGGCTCTGTCGTCAATGCGGCTACGATCTCACAGCAACTTTGTTCCGCCGAATTCCAAGTTTTGCGTTTCCATCACGTTAGTAACCTTGCTTTCGCTTCCTTCTTTGTATATTGTTCCGTTTCTTATCTAATTGCCCGGCGGCGGCGTTAGATATCTGAGACAGTACCGTACTTGTATCGCAGGTCCGTTTGTTTGATTACTCGGGCGGCTAGTAGTCCGTATCGCACTCATATATCGGAGTCTTTTCTTTTCTTCTCCTCTTTCCAACCCCTGAGCTTGGCTCAGTGTCAAAATTGCGCATGCCGCTTCGCGAAACTCTTGCTGCTGTAGTGTGAGCGTGTCACGACTACTGTCTGAACCAGGTTGCTGTATGCCACAATCAGATGATCAAGTTAGCTTTACCTAAGTTCTCGCAGTCCCGCCTGCACTGGTATTTCAGCGCTCGTGGCGTCGGTTCCTGAACGAATCTATTTTACACCCACGGCCTGTCAACGAAGAACTCAGCTTGCACGTACAGTGTCACCGTGCAATATTTACTGTGTCCCTACTGTAGTCGATCGTGAACTCAGTCAAGTAACTGCCAATCTCCTGGACTCCAATGGCATTAATTGAGCAATTCGAAACGAGCCTCATTACATGCACACGGGGGGAAGTAGCAAATAATAAGTCATGGACAAGAAGTGCAAAGGAAACACACAAAGATTAAGCGGGCTAGAACCGACGACCTCGGCCTCCTCCGGGTCCTTGGTATGGTCCGTAATCTGGGGGTGGACGCCCCCCTATGAAACCGAGTCAGATTACAGCATGTCGAACAAAAAGAACTACATACGTGGCGGAGCTGGTGGAGGCGGGGGACTTGGTCGCCGCGTAGCGCTTGGGATAACAGCATTTCGGAACAACATCATAAGATCGTCCGTCCTGAATATGGGTCCTGCGAAAACAAAACAACAAAAGCATCCGGTGTGAGTCAAGTTTCCCTTCGCAATAGCCGAACAGGGGACGGAACTAACCATCGAAGGATCCTGGATTTGGCAATTGTCCGACAAACCACGTGAGGACAGCAGGTAATGTAGTTGCTTTGTAATCGGGTTCTCTGTCTCTCTTCATCGGATGAGGCTCTCTATCACGATCTTTCTCCCACGCCGCCGGGCTACCAAGGCGTCTCCTTGGTCCGTCAGAGAACCTGTCACGGTCTCTGTCGCGAGGCGGAGACATCGGCCTCGCACGTTTTGCAGGCGGGGCAAATTCTGGCTTAACGGACTCTTCCCGACGCTTCAGTTCAGGCGAGGGTTGCCTCTTTGGAGGTGGCTGAGTTGGCGGCATATGTGCGGCGGACGTAATTGATAGCAAGGAATCTGTACGCTTCTCAAGAGATGCAGTGGAATACGATGCTCCGGTCGGCTGACGACCCGCCATAGCAAATCCTAGGTCTCTTGCCGCAATAGCATCTGTACCAAGATATGTGTGTCGCTGCGCAAAGCGCTTGATCGGGGGATCTATGATAAACTTCATTAACTCCGTCTGTATTAGCAAAGGCAACGGAATGAAACGCACCAGTCGGGTAAACTTCAGCGATACGCTTCTCAAGCTTCTGTGCAGCTTCGAGATCGCCAAATTGATATTCATAACGTGCCCACCTTTCCCAAAGCGGCCGAGCGCGCTCCGCGGAAAACGTCGGGATGACTCGCTCAAACAGTGCTCGGGCATCTGGAACGTAACCCATGGTCAAGGGGATCGTGGACTAGAAGTGTGGGACCACGTACTGTTATCGTCATTGACGGATATCAAGAAGCCAAGATATCTCAACACAAATTCAATCTCGTCACCAAAACTTTCCAGACCTTTCTCGAAGATACGAGACGCAACTCCCATCCCACCATCTTTATTGCAGTGGTACTCCATCAGCGCTGTCAGGGCTTATCAACTTGACAGTTCACTACACCCTCACGCGCACATACCTGCGGCTTCATAAACTTCCCACGACGTCCAGCGATCCTTGCGGGCTTTGGCAAATACTGCTCGGAAAGTCTTGAGGTCATGCGCACGACGAGCATATCGAATATACATGATCCAAACCAGTCCATACTCTGTCCGACGCTCTTGTAGCTCTTTGGATTTAGGTGGTTTCTCGTCGGATACCTGCGTGACGAAAGACGAATTGGTTGACACCGTTCCCGCCTCCGTGAGCCCCGTCATCGAAGTACCAGAAACATTCGAAGCTCCCACAGGTGCAGTACGACCAGACGCATCAGACGAGAACGACGAATTGGTTGAATTCACTCGACTCTCAAGCTCTTCGAGTTCGACACGTAGGGTGTCAAGAAGCTTGTCGAACGTCGCAGTCACTTCGCCGTACTCCTTGCGGCCTTCTTGCGCTTCGGCATACGCAAAATGCAGTAGGAAACTCGTAGGGTTGGCTTCCATACCGGCCTTGAGGATGTTCAGCGCTTCCTCCTGCTTACCGATACTGGTAGTCCACACAAATGCCATGTACCTGCAATTGGTCGCATGAGTGACACAAAATGACGTAAAAAGTAGACATTACCATATCTCACTGTAATATCGCATGCGAATGACTGCCTTACGGTAAACTCCTTGGATGCGGGAGATCAGTGTAGTTTTGTCTTTCTCCTCGAACTCAAGTGGATTGCTCTCCTCCCATTTCAAATAGGTCTTCCAAGAACCTACAAGGGCCCTTTCGGCCGCGTTGAATGTAGGAGCAGGGGGTAAGTATATAGGTGGTCGCAATGTCGACGACGCTGGAGGGGGTGGAAACAAAGGTCCAAGATGCCTTTGCAATTGACGAAGTACAGTTCGAGCTTGCATGTACGACGGAGATAGATCAGTCATGAATTTCTTCGCCTGTCAACTCGTGAGTAAAGCTAAAATAACTAGAGAGCAAATCGCACCGTGATTTTGTTCAACGAATTTTCGAATGTCTCAAGCTCAGACCAGAGTTTTTCAACATTTTCAAGCGGAATCTGCACAGCTCGGTGATAGACCTTACGAAGTGCATCCATCTTTTGTTGCTCCTCCCAAGTAGTTGTTGTCTAGCATCCCGTCTAAGTTTAGCTCAGTTGGAGTAGTGTTAGGCGTACCTCTCCCGCTCTGAGGAACTGGATGTAGTCGCTCCATATTTCGCCGCTGTCCTTGTCTTGACCGATACGATTGAGGGCGAATTCGTATGCCCTACTAACTGCTTCTCGACTGGCCGGAGATGTATTCACTCGCCTGAGGATAACGTTTCAATATGTCGTTCACATCGGGCTTTGGTTCCACCCATGACTAACCTGACATAGGTGAGATAGAACTTCCAGAGATCAACTAGCGGTGAAGTTCTCAAAAATCTCTTGAACAATTCTTCAGCGTACTGGAATAGACCGGGGCTCAGGAAGTGATTGAGATAGGCAATTTGGGCGGAGGACTTGATTCGGACTTTTCGTCAAACCACACTGCTTGAAGATGGTGAAAAAACATCATACCGTGTTCGGATACGTTTCAAGCAAGGCTTCATAGGTCTGTTTAATCTGTTCGAGATCACCCGCATCTTCGGCGATGTCGACAAGTTTGTTCCAGCCTTCTGGGTCTTGTGGATGTTCACGCAGCTTCTCGCGCAACGCATGCCACTCGGAAGGTGGGTCTTGCTGGGGATCCTGAGACATCTCTTGAACAAAGTCGAGGCCGTGGCCGTTTTGAGTGGAATTGGAGATAGTCTTTGGGTTGAGCGCGTTGAGGACATTTAAAATTTCCTCGGCTGGCTGGGTCTTGTCAACGTTCGGGTTGTAGACATCTTGGGAGGCGATTTCCGTAGGGGTTCCGTTGTCGTTTTTTATGTCTTGCTGGTCAGACATTTCCATCAAGTGGAACCGCCGTAAAACGTTTCAAAGGGAAGGCCGAAGGAATAACTAGGAACTTGAACCCCGCTGTGGTGTACCGTTTCCCACGCTCCTTTGACCGTCGATTCGTCATAGTTGTCAACTTGTAGACTCGTATCCTTTATCTAGACATCATGCCGTTGCGTGGTGAGTGTCATTCGGATTTCGTTAGAGATGAAGCACCGTACTTCAAGTCTCTCGCTGAGCTTGACACATGGTTCACTCGGCCTCACGATAAGCTGTCCGGAGTGTTGCCTTATCAGCCCCGCCCCTGCATCGATGGTCAGTCGGACAGAGCAAAGTTATTGGTAGGACAGAAATTCTAGCCCAAGATCCCGTCTGATCTGTTGGTCAGATTTGTCACGATTACAAGGTCAGTGGACCGCTCGACTGTGATATACACACTACTGCCATTTCCGATCAATCGATCCGAGACTAATTCAACATCATATATGGACAGGGTGGATATACCGAGTCTCCTTCGGGGCTATGCTATACCTTCAATTTCTGGCGACTCTGCGATACTTTCGTTTAGTGCGTTGTTCTCCATCACAGACCGCTTGGCGATTGAATATTCAGTTTCTCGCACAACCGGGTTGCTGTCCCTCCATCCGGGTGGACCAACGCCGCGCATAAGCAAGGCACGAGGATATTAGGCACATTGTGAGCACGATCGAGTCGATCATTCCATACTCCCCTCACCAAACCTCCTGTAGAATATTCGAGGGCATTCTTAATCCAGATTGCCTTCAACTTGTTGTCGGACACGCCGATGGCGTGGCCGCGGATAAAAAGATACCCATCTCTAAACGTTACGCGGTCCTCCTTGCCGAGCTAGCATACCAACGTGGCTTTGACGGGTATCTGCTAAACTTTGAGTCTACTCTCTTGTACGGGACCGATCACGCCCGTGCTCTGACTGGATGGATTGTGTTACTCAAAGAAGAGCTTCGAGCCAAAGTTGGCCCTCACGCCCAAATTATGTGGTAAGTGATTGGTTCGATATCTCGGCTTCAGAAAGTCACATCGCACATCAGGTATGACAGTGTAATCTATGATGGCCAGGTACGGCACCAAAATAGACTGAATGGTTACAACCTACCATTCTTCCTTGCGTCTGACATATTCTTCACCAATTATTGGGTGAGTACCTATGCGACTGCATGGTTCACGATATCCTGAGAATGACGTGCTAGTGGTTGCCCGAAAGTCAAAACTCCATGACCCAGTATTTCACGGATCTTAAGCGCGCAGCCCCGGATCCCTATGCTTCGACAGATGTAACGTCGTCCGCCTCAAACAAGACCCTTCAAAGCATCTACTCAGGCGTTGATGTCTGGCCCGATCGTGGTCAATACGGTAACAGTGGTTTCAGCTGCTACCGTGCTATCACCTACACCAGCCCCCGGGGTTTCAGCACTGCCCTCTTCGCGCCAGGATGGACTTGGGAGGGCGCAACGAAACATCCGGAACAAAACTGGAATGAGTGGTGGGATATAGAGCGGAAGCTGTGGCTTGGTCCCCTCAAACCTGGAGAGATCATCCCTGTCCCGGATTCTCCGGAGGGTTCTTTCAAGCCGATGACTGCGTTCTTCCAAAATTTATCACCCCCTGATCCCTCTAGATTTGCGTTCTACACTCACTTTTCCCCTGGCGTCGGTTACTCTTGGTTCGTTAAGGGGAAGAAGGTCTTGGATGCGAAAAAGGGGTGGGCGGATGTCGATAAGCAAAGCCCAATCGGTGATCTTGTTTGGCCATGGCCTACTCCTTCATGGCAAGGTGTTGAGCAGAAGGAAGCTGTTCCCACTGCGTCGACCACCCTCGACATGACAGATGGCTACAATGGAGGAAACACGCTTAAATTGACCCTCACGTACGCAGGAAGCAAGTCAGGAAACACCGTCAAAGTCATCTGGTTGCCCGTCCAATCCCTCACTGTGGCGACCCGAGAGTCGTTCGAAGCACGCGTCGTCTACAAAACCACAGCGGACAATGACCTTGGCCTTAATTCCCACATTTATGTTAAATATCTCTCCAAGGAAGAGAATGATAACGCGGTTTTCACCGTCGACCAAGCCACCGTCACCGATCTGCCACAAGGATGGACACGGCAGATCATCAACTTTACTTCTACCTCGACTGAGAAGAACACTGCGTCGGTTGCGATAGGCTTTGTCGTTCGTATCGAACCCAAGGATACTTCTGCTAAAGTTACATTTTCCCTCTCCTTGGGCCAGCTCGCCGTATACCCCACACCGCCTCCTCAATTCGTGTCGGTCGGCACACCTTCCATCACTAGGGCCAAATTTACCCCCGGCTCGCATGCAGCCAGCCCTCTTGAAGGTGTCCTCACGTGGGACACCGCATCGACATTTACCCCCATCGATGTCCTGGTTGAGGACAAGGAGTCCACCATCCCAGCATGGCTCCTGCAGGACACGCCTGCCTACCGCTTCCCCACATTTGTCTACTTCAACATCTATGCCGCGTCACTGGACCGCTCTACGCACGCCGACTCCGCCAGTGCGGTGTTTATCGGCACTACGGGTCTAGATGGGCGTGCGAACAGGTTCTACGTGGACCGCGCGTGCTTGCCTACCGGCTGGGACCAACGGGCTGGATTAAGGTTTTATGTCCAAGGGGTGACAGATCGTGGTGAGGTCTTGCCTTGGGAGAGGTGCGCAACCGTGGATCATGGGAATAGTACAGCTTGAACTGTCTGACGACTGAGCGATTTGGATCGTTACTCATCTCAATTGTTTTACTGTTTGGAGATCATGTACAAAAGCATTACTATGTTCTGGACAAAAACGTTGGTCGTGTAGGATACATGAGATGCTGTGTATGTACAATGGAAACAAAGACGAAGCCACATTGAGAAGTGTGTAGTTAGGAGCAAGGACGAGACAAAGAGACCAAGAAAAGAGTTTACTCAAGCAGTCTACGTAACTCAATTGCATTCGGTTTCGAAGCGAGAACAACGACAACACTAACCCATATGGGCAAGGATGGACTCACGCATCCTTGTCTGATTTCCGAATCTCTTCCAGTCCCTCGTCGGTTGCCCAAAACGTTGCCCAGTCACCCTCGTCCTCCACGCCAACCGACTGTTGCGAGTCAAGTTGACTCTGCAGCGGGGCCGTGGGGCACTGGGCGAGGTACTTCTCCTTGATCTCTCGCTCCACCCGATCTGCCTCCTTCATCTCCTTGCTATCTCTCCATATCGCAAGCTCGAGTACGCGTCTCACGACCGCGCGGAGCACAAAGTATACGTGCGAGGCGAGAAGTGCGATCAGGAACGCCGACAGGAGTAAATCCTCTATCGCCGCATACGCGTGGACTTCTGGCGTGCTTTCGTTCCCCGAAACCAAACCATTGAATGGCGTACGGAACATATACACCAACGCCGAGTTCGTTAGTGCGGAGAGCCACGCCAAGAACGACAGCGACTCGAGCCATGGACCAATCGTGTCTGTGCGCACCGGAATTGGCCGTCTCACATGCACCGCGATCTTGAACGCGTCCGAGCGTGTTTCGATGTAGTTGTTCAAGAGGGACATGAGCGGTGCCAGGGGCCATATCGTCGACCACAGCGCGACGTACCCGAATTGGGTCACCATCTCGCTATAGTCGTCGAACGTGTCATATTCGGGAAGGGATACTTCGCTCCGCACAGTCTCCAAGAACTCGCGCTCTTCTCGCGTCCGCGCGTCGTCGTGAGTTTGTCCAGATGGTTCGTCATCAAACGCGACACGTTTCTTCTTCCCAATCCCTTTACCGCTCCCGTTCCTAAACCCTTTGCCGGCGCGGAACGATCCAATGGCTCGCATTACAAATGGCAAACCGATTTCTCGGAGGTTGTCCACTACTTGATTGGTAACCGTGAACGCAAACATTTGATTTTGTAACCTTGAAGGATTTAGCTTGAGTCGTGCACGAATAGTGTCGGTCTCGAAGAAACTTTGCGCGGACACACTCCCCGCGTCCACCTGCGTCATTGTCCCTCTGGCTCCCAACGTGAACTTCAAGGTATCATTCAGATTGAGGTTCAGCTTCTCGAGGATAGCAGCCATTCCTCCCTGCGGACCAGAGAAAAGGTGGAATTGAACAAGGGACATCACCCTCTCTCCGAATGGGACGTAGACGAACGCAGAAAGCGCGAGACCGAGATAGGCGTTGATAGCTGATAAAGTGAATACCTTGATGCTAAAGGAACCTGCGTGACTGGATTGGAGTGCGTGATTCTCCCAGTCTGTATACCGCTTCGCACTAGCCTTGTACACTCCAAGTAGCTGGGGCACCAACGCAGTGAAGAGAAGAGTCGGACTGAAAGCCTTTGGGGGGAAAATTGGGTGAGGATTCAGAGGATGGACCATTCTGCGACGACTTACTACAATGCGATGGCCAGGACCCATGTATAGCTGAGTCACAAATGCCTCCAGGATAAATATGCCAGTCAAAACAACGGCAAGGACTCCAGCAAATAGCAATATGACTGGTATGCTAGCCATCTTTCTTGCCTCTTTCCTCCACCAGGGAAAACCAGGGATGAAATCTCCCCTTTGTTTCTCCACACGGAAGGACCCGCGCGTGCACCATCGAACGGAAAGGATGCGTTCTTGAAGACGCCACCATTCAACAAACACAACGGACCATACGAGTAAAAGTGTTGAATAGATCACAGAATACGGGGTGCCAAAGAAATAAAAAAGGATCCCGAGTACCGCCGGGAAGACAAGGGCACGTGTATAGGCGGTCAGGAAGAAGAAATAGAGGGCGATGGAGTCGCCAAACTAGTCCTCAGTCAGCTTCACTCCGGAGGAAAAGAGGTAATGGAACGCACCTGATCTCGCACTTTTTCGAGTTCCACCGAAGCTATCCTATGTCGCGTCCACAATCGTATCCATTGATCGTTAAATTCGTGATTATGGAGCGCCATGACGGACTGGACAAGGTCCCATTCTTTGCAGCCCGGTATGATTCCCAAACCACCATCAGGTGGAGTGGATGTAATATAAGCATGCACAAGCCGTACGCGGTGCGCGGGAGAAAGTGGAGCCAAGTCGAGGTCTGCCACCGCGGAAGGCAGCTTTGACATAGGAAGACCGTATAGAAAGTCGGAACACCTAAGGTGAAATGCGCACGCGCGATTGAAAACCCTAAAGTTAGCACAGTATCCCCAAAAGCCAGGGTACGACTGACCGTTCACAATGAACTAATCGAACAAGCAGATCGGGTGGACAAGTGACCAGGATTAGCAGCTGGTCTTGATTTTCCCCACGGCGCCCGACTGCCTTCAGACCTGCCCGAGTGAGTGTATCGATGAGCGCTGTATATTGTCGTTCTGTTCTTGCTGCATTTTTTCGTGTCTGGTCCTTGGATAGTGGAGCGCTGTTCGAAGCCGCCCGAAAGACGACAACGACATCGACGTGCGGGGGCATCCTATCCGGTCTCCGCTGACACCTGGACCGCTATGAATGAAGCTGTCGCGTGAAGAGTGTAGTTCGTCTACGAGGCTGTGGGAACTGCTGCCGTCATGGGCGTCGAAGTCACGTTAGAGGAGCACCGCCACGCGAAATACTAGTACTAAGGGTCAACTATGATTTATAGTGCCCACAAGTTGATCTACTGCTTCGAAACTGAAGAACACTGTACATGATGGCATAAGAAAGACAGACCATACGTTATAAAGTTAACGAAATCACGACAACTATGGATGGCAATAAGTAAGTGCACACCATGGAATCACGAAGTGGACACCTAGGTGCCAGATAAGTTTTGAGTTTCCAACCGCCCGCGAGGTCGGCGTCGGACGAACGACAATCACGACCGTGCATAAGGGTGGTAGCTGTGTTGACCACGTTGGCCAGCACGCTGCGGCCCCACGCCGGGACCACCGGGCCCCGCTGGGCCTCCCTGTGCACCTCGAGGACCGCGGGGAACGTTGGGGCCCAATCCACTTGGGCCAGTCGGCGTGCCACCCTGCATCATCCCCTGCCCTCCCCTGCCCATTCCACCTCCAACCCCAGGACCGCCAGCACCACCGCCTAATCCCCCACCTCCCATACCGCCTCCCATGCCCCTACCCACATTCCCCATGCCGCCACCATACCCACTTGTGCTCAATCCACCACCCATTCCACTCATCATCGGGTTCATGCCTAACATGCCGCCTGCACCAGCCATCTGGAACATCCTTGTATACAATTGTGCCAGCGCCTGTGGATCGAAGGGCGTGTTACCCCCTGGGGCTCCGGGCATGGGGCCAGCGTTGGCTTGAACAGCGGGGAAATTAACGCCACCACCTGTCTGCACGTTGAAACCACCGCCTGCCACTACCCCGTTCCCACCGGCACCCGCGCGGGGGCTTGCATATTGCTGTGGCACACCATCCTCCTGGAAGTGGTCTCGTTGATACCGCGGTTGGGCCAACTTGACGTCGATCTGGAGAGTCGCAAGGTCAACGACCAAGTCATGCACGACAGTGTCGAAACCTACCAGTTTACCATCAATCTGTAAGTTGCCAAAACCAAGGAAAGGCTGGACGTTGGTATCCTCAAAGGAAACAAAGCCGAAACCTTTACTCCGTCCCGTCTCGCGATCGAGCATAACCGTCGAATCGATGACCTTGCCAAACTGAGAGAAGAATTCGCGCATAGATTCAGACGTCACGCTGCCTGCAAGACCGCCGATAAACAACTTTGTGGCCCGCTGGTGCTCCTGTCTTGGTATCGCTCGTTTAGGATCGATCTTCAAACCAAGCAGGGAGAACGCGCATGAGCCGGACGTAAGCTGCACGGTAATAATACAATGTACGTACAATCTTGCCATCCAGGAAGTGCTCCCGAACCATCACGGCGTTAACGCTCGCTGGCTCTTCAAACGTCAAGAAGGCGAAACACCGTGATCGCCCAGCCGCATCGCGCATGATAGTACATGCATCTACTTTACCGAACTGAGAAAAGTAGTTCCTGAGAGAGTCTGGTACGAAAACGTAGCTTTAGTACTACTGAATGGTTACAGCGAGATTAATGACGGTGTAAGTACCATCGGTTGTATCCCAGTTGAGCCCACCAATGAACATCTTGCTATAGATAGTAATTCGGGTTTGACACGTGCACAAGGTTGACAAGGATGAACGCCGTAGATGATGGAGATATGGAAAAGGCAAGGTTGCTATTAGTTATCTGTAAAGGACAGGAGACGTTGTGACAGAGGAGAAATGAAGAGGACGCTACTGTCTCTGAGGGTTGTTTTTAGCCTAGTTTAGACTAGACTGTACGCTAGAGCTAGCCTAGTCCTAGTCGACAGACTTCCGAGTAGCTAGGCGAGACGACGATGAACCGACTACACTTTTATTTGGCGACAACCCAGCAATACCGACGACCGCAGCAAAGAACTGGCTTCCATAATCAGCGATAGAATTGCAACAACTCACCCTTCATCTTTCATTTCCGAGGGCCGTACGCTGCGCTCGGGCATATTAGGGCGTGCGCCAGAGAGCGACACGTCTACTAAATAATCCGACGGCTGCTGATACGTGGGAATTTGTTGTGGCGCATTTTGCGGTGAAGAACCTGATTGTGTTGCAGTGTAGTCGTCATAAGACTCAACATGTTCCGACTGTATTGGCTGGGCAGAACTAGTGGCTCCCGGTTCTTGCTTGACCTCGGAAAGCTTTACAGCTGGGGGGGCCGGGGTTGCTGAATGTCCTTCTGTTTTGAGTTCTTCCGGTTTGAGTTCGTGTGATTCGACAGCAGACGCAAACTCTGCCTCGTCGTTTCCGTAGAGATCTACCAGAGATGTCAAGGACGCCGACAAGGAGACTGGATACAAAACTCCTACCACCGTAGAGGTCAGCGTCGAGTTCAGACATGGAGCGGAGTCACCGTTGGTGGTGGTAAAGGTGAGAGATGAAAAAGCGGGAGCCGTGAATTAGTCATCGCGCCAAAATTCACACGGTGCTTCCCGTCGGCCCGAGTCAGTCGGTGGTGAATTTCCTCCAATGCCTGTCCCGTGAACTTCCGTTCAGTATGAACTTGGTATTTTCCGATCCCATCTTACTATTTCTTTGACAATTGTCCGTGTTCTGGGACGTTGATTGTGGACATTAACCGACGACATCCAAGTTAATGCAAGGACCGGTGGTCGTTGGGATACTAGGCAAGTAACGTCCTCATCTGCGAGGAGAAACTACTGACAGTTCATGACTCATCAGCTCTTCAGGGAGCATTCGCGGAGCATGAGACTGCTCTCCGTAAATTATCCCCACCGATCAAGGTCTGCCCACTCCTAGTGCGCACCCCTGATGACCTTGCAAAATGCGACGGCTTGATCATACCAGGGGGAGGTAAGTGTCACGTTTTCCTGGCGATGTACTTGCTTCTTACGCTCTGCAGAGTCAACTACGATTGCCCTTCTGGCCAAGCTTGCAGGGCTTCTGCAGCCACTCAGAGAGTTCACCAAGACAAAACCGATCTGGGGTACCTGCGCAGGTGCGATCCTCCTGGCACAGACTGTAGAGAATCCAAAGAAGGGTGGACAAGAGCTATTGAATGGGATGACTCTTACTGTTGCACGCAACGGCTGGGGTTCGCAGGTGCGTCAGGCTAGTGTGTATGGCACACGTTGAAGTTGATTTTGCCGCATTTATTTAGGTGGACTCTTTCGAGGCACCGTTAATCGTTGAAGGACTGCAAAACTCGCACAACACTTTCACTGGTATTTTCATCCGTGCTCCCGTGTGTAACTATTACCCTACGCTCCGTGCTCGGTCGACCAAAAATAATCTCCAGGTCATCAAAGCAATAAATTCATCACCCGACCAACTACCGATACGTGTTATTGCTCGCCTACCCCTCGGAGTAGTTCCAAAGGCAGAAACAATCATGCCCCTAGACAATGAAGATGATCCGCGAAGAATAGTGGCCGTCCAGCAGGGAAATCATCTACTCACGACATTTCATCCAGAATTGACCAAGGACGGCAGATTCCACGAGTATTTCGTTCGGGCTTGTGTGGTGCCTTTACTTTCTCGTTGAGTTTTTTCCTCGGCTGTTATGTTTTTCTTGATGATACAGATTAAACAAGGATACTAGAGCAATAGAAATATTATTTTCATTTCCTGCAGGATAACTGGTAATTGTTGCCCAAAGTCATTCTTTGACTCGGAAGCGCCAGTTGATTAGTATGTGAAAGGACTGGTATGCCAGTGTGTACGGGTACAGTTCGTAGAGTCTCTAAAGCCAAAGCTCAATGCAGAGTCTTCGTGGAGATCGGACCCGTCCTTGAAGTGAATCAACACTTGGATCTGTCCGACAGTTCTCCCATCTTCATATTCCTGTGTCAGCCTTCTGTGGTTGCTTCAAAGCAAGCTTCACCAGAAGCACATAGTATGACCGACCGGCTCAGCACCGCGTGCTACCGTACCTTCACACAAATCCGATATGGACTCGTTCGTGTTTCCACCTCAATTTTGTCCGCATCACGCCACATTATGCCCGAGCGACACATGGTCGGGCACCAAATTTCATAGACTGGTGACCAGTCCGTCTAAAAGAGGCAGCAGGCCCTGTCTCGGAGATATACCCGGATCCGCGTTTTCCGGACTATTGCCCATCGCACATAAACCTAGAGTCTCTGCCTGCGGACCTTAGTCGCTTAGCGACCCGCTTCGACTTTTCACGCTCGTGCTGTCGACGGATTGTAGTCGTGACAGGGTATGTCCACTAGGGTGCCTTGAAGCTACCCTGTTTCTTACTTTCTGCCACGTCTGCAACAGTGGTGCCAGCGAGCCTGTTCCACGAAGATGGTCGTCGCCAAGGTGTTCGTGACATTTCTCGCAGTCGCCAGCACTGCGGGAGCGCGGATGATGCGCAAGGACGAGGCGAGGATGCGTCAAACAGAAGCTGCAAAACGATGGCAGCGCAGTACTGGACCTTCCGTCTTGGACTCAACTAACGTCACACGAAGCGGCGTGCAAAACATCACATTCACGAATCCCAAGGCGTCCGGTGAGTTTGGGATGGTTTTGGTTATCGGTAGTTTACGTTGATGTGATCTTGGTAGAGTTTTGGGTCGACGGGAGTGCCCTTCCGTTCGTCGATTTCGACGTTGGACCCAGTTGGGCTGGTCTGTTGCCCATTAGTGGCAACACGAATGAGACGCGCCAGGTAGGGTGGATTATGTCTACGTGACCGATTTCGCGGCATACTAATCTTTGATGCATAGCTCTTCTTCTGGTTCTTCCCTCCTGGTCCCGAAGGGAGTCTCGATGACCTCATCTTTTGGTACGGTGGCTGTCCCAATCAACGAATATGAACTCGATCTTGGTATAGGACGAACGGGGGTCCCGGATGTTCTTCGCTCGAAGGTCTTCTCCAAGAGAACGGGGTCGGTGTCTTCTATCCCAACCCTTACCATAGGATCTAATCACGTCGCTTAGCCCTTTTCGTGGTCCTGGGGCCAAGCAAAGCCCACAGTCAACGAATACAGCTGGACCAACCTCTCCTCTGTTCTCTGGGTGGAGCAACCCGTCGGCACTGGTTTCTCCCAAGGGACTCCAAATATCGAGAATGAGGATCAGCTCGCGGAACAGCTTGTCGGATTCATGCAACAGTTCCTCGAAGTATTCAGCGAACTAAAGGGGAAAAAACTCTGGCTTACAGGTGAAAGTGTGAGCGTCGTCTTTACCTTGGTGGGATGAGCAACTCAAGCATCGTGGGTTGGCTAGTATGCTGGCGCTTATGTTCCTTGTAAGTTCCACGAGTAGGAGTGATCCCGGACAAGACTCACTGTTCGTAGACACTGCAAACTACATTTATGAGAATCCGACTCTGTTGGATCTTTCTCTTCAGGGAATTTGGATTAGCGATCGTGGGTGGTCGTCGGTTGTCGAGTATTCATGTTTGAATGTACTGAACGGCACCATCCAGCATTACTTTCGTGGGCTGTCGTGCAACAAGAGATCCCTACAGTGGCCTTTGTACACAAACATCAAGAGTTGTTTTCGTTCAAGTAAGATCGTCTTTGCTCCAACTCTTTCCGATCTCACGTTCGCACACACGCTCTCTCTTTCACTAGCCAAACCTATCTTGAGTACCTCGATCAGAAAGCTGCTGCCTGCAATTACACGACCTACGTCTCCACCTACGTGACGTACCCACCAAATGGGCTTCTCCCGCTCCCAGGAGATTCTGTCGAGTTTGCGGATGGATGCGACGTCTGGGACGACATTTTCAATGCCGCGTTGATAGTCAACCCGGCATTCAACGAATATCGTATCTGGGATACGGCGAGTAACAAAGCATAATCGAGGATACAAACACTGACGTCGCAACGAACAGTATCCGATCTTGTGGGACGTCCTCGGCTTCCCGTACGGCCGTCTCTCTCGCACGACTCTTTTTTGCAAACAAAGACTGACATGGTATGCAGTGGTTCTTTCCCGCAGGAACAATCGCCCATTTATTTCAACCGCCGCGAAGTCAAAGAAGCGATCCATGCACCCGTCGACACGAACTGGACCGAGTGCTCCAACGTCGACGTGTTCCCGAACGGAGACCAGAGCTTACCGCCCGCGTTCACGGTCCTCCCGAACGTGATCGAGAAGAGCGTACGGACCGTGATCGTGCATGGGTTGGCTGATTTCATATTCATCGCTGAAGGGTACGTTTGTCCCCCCCAAATCAACGCCTGTCGTTGTCATCCGGTCGTGGTATTGACGTTTGAGAAACCTCTTGTTCTCAGGACGCGCATCGTGATACAAAAGTAAGTCGTGGCATCGACGATCGTGTCCGTGAACAAAGAGAATGCACGATTGGCTCACGTACTTTTCGTTCGCCCCCGATAGCATGACGTGTACGTGTGTTTTTGGTAACGATGCGACGCCGCGTTGACGGACGCGTTCTTGCGTTGCTTTTCCAGGGAACGGATTGCAAGGATTCCAGACCCCGATCGCCAACGACAGCTTTCTCGTCGACGGCGTCGGTGCATACGGCACCATGCACTCGGAGCGTGGATTGACCTACTACGAAGTCAGCCTCAGCGGCCATATGGTACCACAATTTGCACCGTTGGTGAGTGTTTGTTTGTTTGTTTCATGGGGGGGTGGGCAGTGTTTGCTGTCACCGCCTCCATGCAACGCGTTTGTCGCGTCGTTTCATATGGCTGATACATTTTTTCGACAGGCGGCTTTCCAGATCATGCAGTACTTGATGGGCTTTAGGGAGTCGCCATAAGAAGGGGGGCTGAAACCAGACGTGCCAGTACTACTAGTAGTACTTGCAGTCCGACTATGCGGTAGGCGCATCAGGGCGTGTGCTTGCATGTCACAGAATATCTCGGACCATGTCGTGTATTTCGCCCACGTTTAAACCCGAAAGGAGATAAATCCAGACCGATGTATTCGACACGACTGGTCCAATTAATACGTCCAAGGAATGAGGTTAAAAGGTTACGGTATGGTAGTATACAATCCCAGGTATGCAGGTACAAATTCGCAGAGGCTACAAGCAGGGGGGAGTAGGCAGTGTTTGCTGTCACCGTCTCCACGCAACGTGTTCTATGGCTGATACGTTATTTCGACAGGCCGCTTTCCAGGTCATGCAGTGCTTGATGGGCTTTAGGGAGTCGTCATAAGAAAGGGGGCTGAAACCAGACGTGCTAGTACTAGTACTTGCAGTCTGGCTATGATAGGCCACCAGGGCGTGTGCTTGTATGTCGCAGAATACCCCGGACGGTCCAGACCATGTCGTGTAATTCGCCCACGTTTGAACCCGAAAGGAGATGCATCCAGACCGATGTTCCTGGTCCCGGAGGGGCCAGGTTTCCAAACCATTCATTGCGGTGGGAATACCCCAAATTCGACGGCCGTGAGTCTTGGCTGGGAACCTAACCTTAACCTCGTTGTGTGGTTCCGTGGCACTGCGAACATCGCTCGTCAACCTCGGAGTCATGGGGTGCCCAGAGGGCCATGGTATATTCAACACGACAAACCCAAATTAATACGTCGAAGGAATGAGGTTAAAAGGTTACGATACAATCGCAGATATGCAGATACAACTTCGTAAAGGCTACAGATGGGCGCGGCGCGCCAACGAGAAAAGAGATGGGATGGATACACTGCAGAGAGGTACGGAGAGCGTCTCGATCCTTGAGGAGTCCGAGAAAACAGAAAATAAAAAGGGCGAGGGGCGTTGGAAGACGGCAAAAATTCGCGCCGGGTGAATAAACTTTTGCGTATGATCGACCCCCACGAAAGAAGAGCTAGCGGAAGGCATCTACAAGGGCTCGGGCGAGACTCAGAACACGAGAAAGACGGCCGAGGCGGCGGCGCTCAACACGAGTGCGGTGTGCGTATGGACGCCGCCACCCAGACCGTGTGACGCGCCGCTGCTCTGAGTGGAAGCGATCGACGCCGTCGATGTCTAACGTAGGAGCGTGAGCCATCGCGCGTCTTTGTTCGACCACGTCGAGACGTGGCACAAGGGTGGGTACGTACGTCGTTGACAGCGCCGGTGGGTTCCACGCTCGAAGGCACGGACGACTCCTCGTCCAGCACGCGCATCTGTGGGCGTCCAAACTGTGGCACGGCAGACACTATAAAGAACCATCGACGCGTCAGTGGGGAGGAACGAGACAATGAAAGGGGGAGCCACTTGCCAGAGGTGATGGACGAAAAGATGCATAGAAGAGACATGGCTTGGAGCATCGTCCCAGTGACACGGGTAGACCGGAAGAGGATCATTTTCATCGTGGTTTGTTTTTACTTGACGAGAGGCGTGTTTCGTGGAATGAAAGGCGAGGGCCGGCTCGGAGGACGGAGATGGATGAAGAAGAGGACGGGTTGAAAGCTCCGGGATACAATAGCAAAGTGAGCTGGAGACACACTTGGGAGTGCGCGACCGTTAAATACGCAAAAAGATAAGAAAGACAGGATGCTGCGCATGGCCACACGTAGTGGAATATTCCATAACGGTGGGCAGCCTTGTATTTTCGTGTCGACTGGAGGTTTGAGATACAACAGATTCCGTGTCAGAAAGAAACGCATGCCCAAATCGGGAATACAAGCTGGCCACTTCTGTGATTTAGTTTGTCTGGCCAAGTTTGTTCTTGGCCCCTGACGTCACCCTTCGTTATAATCACCAAGACTAGGTCGCATTGCGAGTAATGCAAAGACCACATGAGCATACTGTACTACAAATTATAAAAAACGGCAACACTCTCTCAATCGACGTCGTTGATGGGATCAGACGTCAGCTGTGTCGGAACAGACGACGTCGAACCAGCTCCCGACTCGGGCGCGGGCACGGCAGCGCGGCTCTTGCTCGCTGTTGCCGCGCCTGTGGTTCGGGTCGCCTTGGCCCTCGCAGTTGCGAGCTTCTGATTCTGCTTCTCGCAAAACTCCCTAAACGCCTCGAGCGCATCCGCAACATATAGTTTACTCGGCCGGTCAGCCATCCTGGATCGGACCCATCAAAAAAAAAAAGTCGTCGAGAAAAACGCAACACGCGCGACATACCGTGCGGACATTTCTTCCACAACGTCGATGCCTTTCAAAAACGGCATGTCGACGATCATTTTGGCGTACACCTTTAACAGAAGCGCCGGTCCTCCTTTGATGGCGGTGGCGGTATCCACCCATCCCTGGAAGCGGGACTTGATGTTTGGTCTGAACTCTTCTCTCAAGTCCTCCACCTCTGGGTCGTCCCCATCGACTTCAAAGTAACCCAACATGTCGCCTTCATCAGAGCCTTCGACACCCGGGGGAAGCGGTATGCCAATCATGAGAGCAGCGAGCGCCATGGGGTGTGCGGTGTCAATTTGGGGTGTGACGACGCCCTTGACCCATCGTTCCACGCGCGAACGACGGCCAATCGTATCTCGGCGCAGAGCGAGGATCTGGGTCAGCTCAGTTTTATTGATCTCGGAATCAATGTTGCAAAAGCTGAAGCGAACAGCGGCGTGGAACACCCTGGTGACATCCATGAGCTCTTCTTCAATGATCGACATGGCATGAGTGCGATGGGGGTAGTCACTCGACATGATGAGGACTGCAAATTGCAGCGATGCGGCATCCTGCGGGCGCAAGAGATGTTTGTGAGCCTCGAGGAGCGTGTTGACGCTGTCTGTTCTGTTATTCAAGGACGCGATGCGTAGGGCGGCGGAGAGGTTGTCGGAGGAGTGTCCGGCGACAGACATCAAAAGCGGGTGGATTTCTTCCTCCAAGTCATCTTCGTCCTCGGCGATGGCGATCATGCTGGAGAACAGCTGACCCGAGGGAGCGACTTTGAAAATATCGAGGAGGGCGGTGTGGACGAGGTCTCGTAGGCGCGATTGCTGGTCAGTGATGCGCCACGACCAATGAGGGGCGTAAAAGCTTCTGGGACGAAGCTCCTCGTCACAGGTGGTTGACCAATCATCAGAGACGTAATTCTGGTCGCCGTCGTCGTCGACAGTGTCGGGCCTTGGCTCTGGGAGATGAGCTTCCTCTTGCTCGTCTTCGTCTTCAGTGTCCTCGTCGCAGAAGGCTGACGGAGATGAGAAGAGGATGCGAGAGGGAGAAGGGGGAAAGACGTACATTTGTGACCACCGCGCAAGAGCAGCTCTAGGGCACGCCAGCCGAGAAGGATGCGGATGTCGTCTATCATGTCAGGGACGAGGCTTCTCTGACGTTTGGACCCTGTGGCGAGCATGGTGATGAGGAGGTCACGCCACACCCACAAGACGGCGTTCTCGAGATTGTGGGCGCCGTTGAGGGTGAAGGACTTGACGAGCTTTCCGGTGGATCTTGTGATGTTGATGGGGATGAACATGCTGGCGTAGGCGCACCTGCAACTGTAGAATGGTGAGGGGAGGCACGGGAGATTGCGGAGCGACGTGCCCTCCACAACCGTTTCCGATCTGATCGAGCGCGTCGCAGACAAAGAGCAGGCAGGCGTGGGCGAGCGTAAAGTTTGCGCGGAATTCGAAGGCGACCTTCCAGATGTCGTTGAGCCATTTTGCGAGGGTGTCGACGGCCTCGGAGAGGAGCTGTTCCCTGCGCGAGCGTTCCTTGATGAGGGTGCGTTTGGAGTCACGCGAGAGCTCGAGGAGGAGGGCGGCGACCTCTGCCTTTTTCGCTTTCAGGTTCAAGGCGGGCATGCAGACGTACCGTCGGTGCATGTCCACGGCGGATGCGGTTGCCCTGTTGCGCCGTTCCTTGGGGACGAGGTCGAGCAGGGGCGCGAGGTGCTTCTGGACGAGGAGCTGCTGCGCGTCGGCGGGGAGACGGTCGTAGACATGGAGGAACCTGGCTCGCGGTGGGACAATAGGACGGGTGGACGGGTGGCTGGCGCACCTTTTGCTCGCTGTTGTGTTTGGCATGAGAGAGGAACCGTCGGAGGTGTCGGCTGGCGGTGGCTCGGAAGCCTCGAGGCAGCTTCCATTCGCGGCTGCCGACCCGTTGTGTGTGTGCAGCTGCAGGCAACGTTGTCGCCGAGCCACGTTGGAAACGCGCGTACGTCTCGTCTTGTTATCAGAGCCGATCTCGCCTTTCTTTTGTTCCCTCTCTAGTATATCCATGTCCAGCCACTCCCCGCACAGAGCCAGAAAGCAGCAGATGTATCCCCTCCAGAGTGCGTCCGTCCCGTCCCCCGCCCACCAGCCCCTGACCGGCCCCCCAGGCTCGTCGCCCCCGCGCGACATGTCGCCCTCCCCCCGCGACAGACAGCGCACCGTCAAGGCACAGTCCATGCCGATCGTCCCATCGGTCATGCAGGTCTTCTCCCAGCGCCAACTCCAGCACAGCCCTCCCTCCGCCAACGCTTCCCTCCAGCCCAGGCGCTCCACCACACCACCCATGCCGCAGCCCCCCAACAACGTGTCCAAGCCCGACGCGCAGGAGCACTACACTCCACCCGCTCCACCAGCCCACTCCCTCAGCCAGCCCAACCTGCACCAGCCCCCTCCGCAGGCCCCCCCTCCTCTGCCCCACTCCCACACCCAGCCCAACATCCACGCCATGAATCCCACAATGGGATACCCCCGCCCTATCAACAGGATTGCTCCCCCATTCCTCTCCTCTTTCCATGCCTTGGAAGAGAACTGGCAGATGACCGACGAGCTGATGGCAGAGATCGAGCGCGCTGACTATGCGCAGACCCTGAGCCAGCAACCTGCTGCTCCAGGGACGTCCGGCGTGGCATACGCCGGTGGCGCCCAGAGTGGCGCAGTCTACGTTCGCGAAGCACCCTCCCCCCACAAGGACACCGCCCTTGACCGCGTTCGAGCCGGCGAACACTTTATCACCAGAGACGGAGACAGCCCCCCTGGGCCCCCCGCGAGGAGGCCAACTCGTCCCGAGAGGGAGCCTCAGCCGAGCGACAGCATTCAAGCTCGCAATCGTCCCCTCCCTGCCAGTCCCGGAAATTCTCCCTCCTACTCGCCTCAGGGGCACCCTCAGGCACGAGGCCCGTCGCCGGATCGGGTCTCGCCGCCGTATCACACGCCCCAAGGTTCTTCTGGTGAAAGTGCCACCGCGGGAGACTATGTCTCCCTGAAGCGCGAGTCCTACCAGTCTTCTGTCCGGATCCCGACTCCCCCTACCGCTCGGAAATCTTCCAGCGCGAGCAACGCGGAGAACACCCGCGCGACACCACCTGCCGCCAGCAAGCTTGCTAGCCAAACCCCACCCCTTCAGGCGATGAAAACTCGCACGCCTGACAAATCTCTTCCTGTGCAGGAGGAACCCGAAGACGACGTTGCTGCGTCGTTGAAGGATAATACCGGTCACCTTCATTATGATCACGGTGGCAACCCTCCTCCCGATGACGACGATGACACATTGATCGAGACCGAGACCGGATATATGCGCCCTGGGAACGACAATGATCGCGACGGCGATTCAGGCAGTTACACCCCTCGCTCACCAAGCGTGACCCTCCCAGATTCGTATTCCCCTCGTCACTATGTCTCTTACCCCAACAATCGTCTCGCGAACCTTACGAAACACCACCGCAACGGTTCCACTGATCAACTTGGCCTCCGTAGTTTTGATGCCGTCGTCAATTCAAAGTCTCAACCCAGACCGTCTGAAGAGACCCGTGAGTCGCCCACGCCTCCCGTGCAGGTGAACACTAAGCAGACCCATGGGAACCCAGAAGAAACAGTGAGACATCAGCCCAGTCGTTCTTTCAACGACAATCGGGACGATCGAAGCAATCGCGGTGCAGAGACACAATCCCCGAACCAGGTTCCAAACCAACAAAATATTCGGCCACATCCGAGTCAGCTCCAGACTCAAGTCCACCGAGAAGACCATTATTACGACGATGCCGCCGCCGCATACCTCCAAACGTATTTCCAGTCCATTCGCCCCAACGCCCCCATTCCTCCTACACCTCACAGCCAAACTGCCGCACCAACACCATCTCCGTTCGTGTCTAGCATCCAACCCAGTCCTGCTCCTCCCGTCGGCTCGCCCTATCCCTATCCCTTTACCCACCTCCGTCGTAACCCCTACCCCGTACATGCCGTCCCCACAGCCCCGTCTTCCAACTATGATCCAAATCACCCATCGGTCATCGAAGAGCAGCTCGCCCTTCAGATGCAAATGTATGCGCTCAACAACAACGCAGCACCCATGAGCGATTCCACATTTTCTCCCTCCTCGACGCCATTCCCAGGTGCCTCGGCATACAATCCGTGGGCGTTCCTCCAAGCCTCGAGAGCGTTTGGGGGTCGTCGCTTCGATTCCATGAGTTTACAGTCTTCGCCGAGTCATCAGCCTGTCAGTTTACCTTTCCCGACCAGTCGCGGAAGGGGATTGAAGCGGCGAGAAAAGTCGATGAATCTACGGACGCCTGCGTCGGGCGCGAAACAAAAGGCGGTGAAGCCACCGCCGCGCGTGGAGAGCACGCAGCCGAGGGATACGAGCCCGGAGCCGTATTCGTCGGGCGAGGAGACGGCGGGAGAAGGGTACGAAGTGCACGAGGAGCCGGCGTGGGTGAACGGGGACGGATACGACGGCGTCGACGATGCCGAATGGGTCGACGAAGAGGGTGACAAGGACGAACTATTGGACCTCGAATACCACCACTCGTTCATCTCGAACATGGAAAAAAGACGACGAAAGTGGGATACGCGGTGGGAAGCGCTGCAGCAAGCGGTAAGAACGCGCTCCTTTGTATCCTCTCAACCCGGTCGCTGAACCTGATCTCGTGTTCCAGTTCCAAGCGCTGGACTGCGAGACGGACGCGACGATGGTTCTCCTCGCGGCGCCGTCCCATTCTACGAAACTGCACGCGTTGACGTCGCGCTCCTTGCGGCGGGATCAACTGATCAAGACCCCCGCCATGGCGCAGATGCGTACCGCTTTCAAAGGCGTTGCATCGCGTCGGCATGCCACGCGCTCACGCACGGCCACCGCCTCCATCTTCGAACGTCTCCGCAGCTCGGCGGGCACTGCGGGCGACGTGTCCGACACGTCGTCCGAGTCTCGCGAAGGCGACCTCACACGCGCGCTCGAGACGGCGCTGGGCAGCCTCGCCACGTTGCGGGTGATCTACGAGCATCGCGCGTCGAGATGGGAGGAGATAGCGCGGATTTCGGACGAGCGGGAGAGGGTGGAGCTGTTGTTGCGGCAGACGCTCGGGGTGAGTTTACAGCCCAACGGCGTGCACGTCGAGTTTTAGGACGGTCGAGTGGATAGCTCATTCGAAAACGTGCCGTCGATTGTGTTTCCTCTTCTCCTTGTTGCACGCTGGATCTGGTCGTCGTCCCAAAACACTCCTTTTTTCTTCTTTATTCCTTGGTTTTTTCTTTGTGCATCGCATCCAGATGTCACGATCATGCTGTATGTCTTGTTTTTCCTGTTATGCCCGCCTCGCGCTTGCCATGCCAACGTTCTCCCATGCTATCAATACGTGCGTCCTCTTGACAGTTTCTCCGCCCTGTATTTTTTGGTGGATTCTCGCTGGAACTCGGATGCAATGCGTATTCATGTCCTTGGAAAGATTGAGAAGCGACGAGGGAAAATCGGATTCTCGAGCGCTAATGAACTCGTGCACGTGTTTCCAGCCTACCAATATTCCCGATCACCGCCCGTTCAGAACTCGGGAGTGCCGTCTGCGACGGCAGATACCTTGCTTGGTAGTTGGTCGTTGTGTTGTAAACAGGTTACGCAAAATACACACGAAGGGGACAGATGACAGGTACGAAAGACAGCGATAATGGAGAGCACACGCGAGGCAGGCAGACGACCGTCAAACACCAGTCTTCCAAAAACGTTCAAGAGCAAACACACATCGAATGAACCGGCGGTCTTGATGTCTCAATTGAGTTGCGGATGGAAAACCGAATCTCCTGACTTCGTCCACCTGCTCCAACTCCTCGTCTATCTTCCTGTCACAAAGGTTGAGTTAGGAAAGAGGGGCAGAATCGAACAGATGCACTGACGAGCGACTTCGCGTAGGTGAGGTATGTCGCAATCACGTACATGAACCCGTCGAGGAGATGTAGAGGGGTAATGCATCGTCAAGATGTACGGCTTGACCGGAGTTCGTGGATTATAGACAGCAGAATTGCTGTGGTAAATGTTGACGTCTGCATACCCGTCGTCGAAAGGGCACATGTCGTAATCGTGGACAACATCATCGTCCACGGTGAAATAACCAGACTCAGCGAAAACAATGGGTTCAAGCGACTCGTGGGATAAGGATGGCTGGAAAGGAGTCATGGTCTGACAAGCAACGGATGGAGACATCACCAGTGAGAAAAATGACACAATCAGCGGATTCGTTGAACCTCATAGAAAGTTAGTGGTGAGTGGTGAGTTTGCATGCGAGACTCCTTTGATCACGAGGCAAGGCAAACATTTGTTCTCGGATAGATCCGAAACACCTCTTCATAGTGAACACACGCCGGTATGACTGGAACTTTCAACGAACCTGCCAACAGCCTTTTCTTCGCTACGCTCACGGACTATGGCAAGGCGGAGATAGTGCACGCAGACGAAGAAATCGTAAAATGTCGATTGGTTGAACCTTTGTATGATCCCCGGGATGGTGTCGTGTTCGAAAGGGGCGAGGAGTTCACGGTGGTAGTCGATGTCCCGGTCATCCACAAGTTCTGCCCATTCGACCACAGACACGCAATGGTGCAGATCTATACTGGCCATGGGGAGGGAAGGCAAAACCCATCAACGGGTTATGTGGTGGTAACGATGACGTACGTGACAGAAGGGGGTGGGTTGGTTCCCATCCGTTTGGTGGATGTGCCAACATTGGTGGCTATCTTGGAGAGGTGAGAGCGCATTTCACGAAGCAAAGAATCGAATGCCGATTTGTCGAGGACTTATAGCAAGATGAGGGGGGAACTGTGATTTAACACAGACGTGTGGATTTTGCGAGCGAAACAGGTACAGTACATGCGAAGTGATGCAAACTGATGAGTGTTGACGGCCAGCAGTGCAATGAGTCGACCTCCTCAAGAAAAAAAATCCCCTCCGTCAGAGGGGCAAAAAAAAGAGGAAGTAGTGAGAACCACAAGTCAGAACTACGAGAAAAAGGGATCAACGGTGATAGCTACATAAACGGGCTCGACGATACAGCAGGAATCGAAGACGTGATGCGAGTTGGTAGTTGGCAATTGTGTCATCTGAAAAAAAAAGAGGGAATTCGTCGGATAGAAGCATGAGAATACCTAAAGACAAGGTGTGAAGATGTGTAGGTTTCAGGTGCAATGGAAGCTTACGTCTGCGCGTTGGAGAGATTTGAGACAAGCGAATGAAAGAGGAGGAAACATAGCAGGCAGAGGAATGAACAGAACGCGAAAGCTGTTGGCGCCGAACGTGAATAGAATGCCATTTGGGATGAAGTCGACCCACTGTGAAGAGTCAGTGAAGCCGGGGTTTCTTAGGCGAGGATGGGGTCTTGCCTTGAACGAAGGAGGAGGTCGAGGTCGAGCCAGGGCGTTCGAAGGAGTCGGGAAGTCGGTGTTTGGTGATGGAAGAGACGGTGTGAGGGGCGCGCAGTACGCGGATAGTATGGATGTTGGCGGTAAATGCATCCTTCTCTTTGAAACCGCAGTGCGATAGAGTGAAATGAATCTCGACCAGCACTCCTTGGAGCTCACGTCAGTAGGCAGAGGGAGGAATGAGCTGATTCTCAAGATCGTATGCGGGAAGAGGGATAGCGCGATAGCTGGACTTCATCTTCTCCAGTTCTTCGGCAGCTGCATCACTTTCGACAGGCCAGTCTTCCAACGGGACGGTCCCTAGACGGACACGTCAACGAAAGGACAGGGTGCATGGAGTAGGGGGCCGTACCACAGATCTCGTCCTCTTCCGCATCTGCAGAGACACGCTGGAGGCGAAGTGAGTCACGCGGAGCGTTACACAATTAGACAACAAACGGACCTGGAACAAAACATGGCGGAACTTCAGACAGTTGTCACGTATGAACCCGACCGAGGAGATCTCTTCATGTCTCACCGCAAGGGATTGCAAGGCTCGCGCATGAGCAAGCGAAGAAGTGAAGTCACCGCGGAAGGGGTTCACTTGGGGGTGACAGCCAATACACGAGGCCTTGGCGTCGTATAGATGCGGGGATATTGCCGATGGTCCGCGCCAGTTGGCGTCGCTGGTCAGGAAGAAGCCCTGCTTGGCTAGAACGAGAATCGCCGAGAGAATGGCGGGTTTCAAGTCAGCAGAGGCATCAAACAGAACTGACTTCCTGCCATTGGCACCCCACTGTACATGATTGAGGGTGGGTGCATCGGCAAGGTAGTAGCCAGCGGTCAACAGTTGGTCACGGATTGTGACAGCGGAGGTGAGCGATGAGGACATGATGGTCGTCAGTGTCAGCGTGGGGGGCACGATTTTGAGGGCCGCCAGCTGTTTAAATACCTGCTGAGCACGAAATTTCAAGGTTAGTAAGCGGAAAGTCGGGAGTGCACAGATGCTGTGCTGAACGATGTGTCACGTCCCGCTGAATTGCTGGAGTACTCACAAGGCTGTAAGGAGCGTGGTGGTCAAGAGGATGGCGGTCGTTGTTGTCGAGTTACCGAGCAGGGCATCAGACGAGGCAACAACGATGGCGGGACTCACGACGAGTGGCGAGGTGTTCTTTGTGGTCGAATGTATGCATTCAAGAGCAGAAGCCTGTCGTGTGACGTGGTCCATGCGAAAGAGACGCAACAAGTGACAACTAAAAGACGAGAGGTAACCATTGTGAACAGAAAGTAGGAAACTCTCGATAAGCGACAAGAAAAAGTGGTGCGATGAGGTTTGGACGACTGAAGAGAAAGAGGGTGAAGAATGGCAGAAATGTTCAAGAACACACGGCACAGGAGATACACGCAGGCTGTTTAGTCGGTTAAATCCGTGAATCACCTTTCCTTTGACGCGCCATGCACGCAATGGACGAGGACTTGCGCTCGCAAATCATGAAACTCTCCCGCGATGAAATTCGGCAGTTGGCAAGGGGACGTTGTAGAGTTTCATACGTCGCTCATGGCAGGAAAGAAATGATGGTGGACGAAATACTTCGAACTGGATCACAGGATGTGCTATCGGATTTGAAGGAAGCCGCACTCACGAAGCACGAGGCCGACAGAGAAGGTTTGAAATGCAAGCGTACAGAGGAGGCCATGGAAAGGAGAGTGCGAATGTGGAGAGACGTGGCTGACGAGGATGACGATGATGATGAATGACGTGACGAGGTATTCATGCGATTGCCGTCTGAAGAACAAGAGCAACAATGTTACGAGGCCTTCTACAAGAGAACCAACCCCTCTTCAGTAGGTGGTACGGTCTGCGGGTGTTGCGCCAGAGAATGTGGTGTGATGGATGAAAGCATTTCTGCAATTGAATTCAACGCCGTTCCAAATCAGGTCCGCCTGCACCCAGTACAACCTCACAGGGCCCATTGTCTTCAAGAAGGTGCGTGAACACGCTGTGATTCGGCAGTCACGTTTTTGATCGAGTGTTAGGTTGTCTGCTCGAACCAAAAGGAACCTTTCGGGACGAGAAGAGAGTGTTGTTCATCAACATTTGTTCTCTTTGTCTGGGCCAGTTACAGGATAGAAGACGGTCAGGTCCTCCACGTTTGGCGCTTGTGAATGGAATGTGGATAGGCGATATTCCTTGGCAACTGAAACAACTATCGTTTGCTGAGCAACTCCTCGTTGCTCTTCGTTATCCGCGTGTCTATGTATTCAAACTGTATCCGAAAAGAGGTGGGAGAGGTCCGGACACCGAGGATCTACAGTGAGGGATGAAGGGCAATGTCAGCACCTTTGAAATCAACAATCAAGCCATTGCCAAAATGGTACAAGGTCGTCTAATGCCACGCCCCCCCACAATTCTAGCATCATTGATCACCGTGACATTCATCAGCATAGGACAATTGTCGAAACAGAGTTTGCGTGGTCTTTTCCGGGTTCGCAGGCGAAATATCGCGCTCGCACTGGAATGGCTGAAAGAAAATAATCCACTGTACTATGGGAGCATCGAGATCAATATTGAACGACTTGATAGATTACCCAAGGATGATGTCCCGGAAGAGATCATGGCTACCGTACGACAATCGGAAGAGACGGAAGTCATTGAGGAGGAAGCCCAGGGTTATGTACCATCAGAAGACACTTTTGAAGGATTCACGGGCAAGAATGTGGAACGTGGAGGTAAGACTTCCATCGCATTGGTGAGAGCTGGAAAGTTTATGCGTGGTTGACAGAGGGTGGCACTCCCAACGTGATCCCATTGCAAGCCACGGGGGTGATGGATGTCGATCTCACAAAGCTTTCGAGCGACAAATTGATGGCATGGGGCTTGCAAAATCTAGCCGATGAACATAATGAGGGAGCATATGCCGTACGACATAGCCAACAACCTGTCTGCGACTTCAATTCAAAAGAATCAACATCGCAAGGTGTCAACAATCTGTTCGAGAAAGCCTTTCCTTGTCTGTTCCCATACGGAAAAGGGGGGTTGGAAGGCAATCGCTCCAGAGGTGTTGATTTCCAAGAACATGCACGATGGGCGATACGGTACCACAATCGACGTTTTCATCAGCACAAAACCTTTCCTTTCATCGTTTTCGGGATAATGCAACGAAGGGAGGCACTGACATCTGCTCGCATCGAAACAACCCTTTCCACATTTGAAAGGGAAGCTCATCTTTTCCGCCACCTTTCCACCTCGTCATTGGCTCGAGCCATCAAGCGCGAGGATGCCCATCAATTGGATGACGACCCTGCGATTTGTGTATTGAAGAAGCACGTGCGGGCAGTGTCGTCCCGTGTCCGGGGCACAGATCAAAATCGGGTCCAATTACGCAGTCAGATCTGGTCGACAGCAATCGAGAAAGGCCCACCATCATTGTGGGTGACTATCAATCTGTGTGACCTGCACGATCCCATTGTACAAGTGAGTGACTTGTAAAGTGATCACACATTTTTTAAATGGTCGAAGGTGTTGGCGGGAGAAGAGGTCAAACCCTCGATGTTAGGGTCGTTTCTGGGACCAAGCAAGGAGCAGAGAGCTCGCAATGTTGCACGCGATCCTTATGCTAGCTCGCAATTTTTCCATTTTCTGATGAGAGCAGTCATGGAGACTTTATTCGGGTTGACCTCGAATGCCTCTTCAATTTCCATTGAAACAGGGATCGCAGGAAAACTAGCAGCGTACTTCGGAACCGTCGAATCTCAGGGAAGGGGAACACTCCATTTACACCTACTCCTTTTCTTGAAGGGCTCACCTTCACCTCGAAGGATGCATCTCTTGTTACAGCGACCGGAATTCCGCGACAAAGTTCTTTGCTTCATGCAATCAATGATTCATGCAGACATTCCTGGACTGTCTTGCAAAGAAGACCTCAGTCAAATCCCAAATGATGTTGAAATCGCCTGGACGCGGCCTCCTGATCCAACACTTCCTAAAGATGTTTATAAATGTTTGTCCCGCAGTTACGAACTGCGGGTTGCCCGTGCGAAACAGGTTCACACTTGTAGCCACAACCGTTGCCTCACTTGTAGACGAGAATAGGTCTCAGTGGACTATGGTCAGAGTCAACTAGTGTATTACCTGTAGACGAGAATAAGTCTACAGTAGTGTAAGTAAAGGGTGTAAAGAATGTGTAAGGGATATCTTACCTCAGTGGACTATGGTCAGAGTCAACTGAGGTAGAGTGGACTACGAACGAGCGAAAATGAACGTGATTAGGTAAGCTACTAAATACG
>JBBPRK010000081.1:0-45475 GCA_038093075.1 Boletus patriciae
CGCGCCACGCCCCCGCCCACCCGCAGAGCGGCCCACAGCAACCCCACCTCGCCCCCGCCCACGAGCACGGCGAGGTCCGCTGCCTCAGCACGGCCCACACGCGCCCCCGCCCCCGCCCTCACCGCCGGTCTCTCCCGTCGCACCTCCACAAAGGGCACCCCGTCGAGCTCGCTGGGCTCGACCCCCGAGTCACGCGACGCCCTCTCTGCCTCCCTCAAGCATGAGACGGAACACAAGGAGCAGGTGTGTGCTCGTGTCGATCCTCTCCTCCCCTTCTCACCTCCCACCCCTCCCAGCTCTTGGTCCAATTGCAAAATAAAGACCAGACAATAGCCGCCCTCACCAGCGAGAACGACAACTTGATCTCCTCCTTGTCCACGGCCGAAGCCAGGTTCAATGACCTCTATGCTGATCAGGGCCGCATGGAGGAAGAGATGGCTGCTCGCATCGAAGTCGCCGAGAAATTGCGAGCTCAAGTGCGCGAGCTGGAGAGGGAGAAAAGAGATGTCCAAAGACGCTACAACGAGCAGGTACCCCATCACCTTCTCCCTCGATAGACGACCCACTCATCATTACGTCTCCCAGACATCAACCTTCGAAGCCGAGCGTCAGGCCTTCTATGACAACGAGCAGCATCTCAAATCCCGCATTCAATCTCTCACCTACACCCGCAAGCAGGTGGAGCAAATCCGTTCTCTCGAAACTGAGCTCGAAATCGTTCCAGAGCGGCCTCTGTCCCCAACTGAATCGCCCGCGGTATCCCCAGCCCCTGTGCAAGCTCTCGACGACCCCGACAGCGAACCAGCAGAGATGACGGCTCTCCGTCTCGAGTTGTCAACACTCTCGACCTCGTATTCGTCCCTGCAAAGTACCCTGATACTATTGCAGACACAGCTCGTCGACTTGAAGAGGGTGAACAATCAGTTGCAGGAGGATAACGAAGGCTACATGATCTTGCTCAGGGAAAAGACGCTTAGCGGACAGTTCGACCTCATGAAGCAAGTAGGTGGTGCTCCCAGTTCAGCATCTGACGTGGAAGACGACGAGGACGTGACCGACGAGAACGACATGGGCTCCCTGAGAAGCAATGCCAGAAGCACCCTGGATAGAGTGGAAGAAGAGACAGGAGAAGATGCACTCGATCACTCGCCTGATCGCCATCATTCCGATTCACTGCGTCGCCCCCACGGACGACATGCCCGCCGAACTGGATCTGCGACACATTCTCCTATAGGCGAATCCTTGGCAGACCTCCCTATCACCGGACCTGGTCTCGACCTTGCGGCAGAATTAGGTCGTGCGGAGAACAGAGATAGCCTTTTGGGAGAGTCAATCGATGATCGTTCCGTTCTCAATGCCAAGAGTCGAAGGAAAAAGAGTTCCATGGACGCGAGGAAGATTTCCACCTCGGAATCGCACGACCAGCTTTCGTCCTCAAATGATATAGAAGCGCTGCGCGTAGAAGTTAAATCTCTGAGGGATGCAAACAAAGCACTGTCCCTGTATGCCTCGAAGATCATCGACCGGATCATCGCAGAAGAAGGCTTCGAGCACGTCCTTGCTGTGGACTACGAGAAGCCGCCGAAGACAACCCCTGTGACCCGTGACTCCGGAGTGGCGGCCACGTCTACCAAGCAACGACCTCAATCTGCAATCTTTGGACGTGTACTTTCTAATCCTATCGCCACTACGCCCACAGAACCGCCTGCGACTGCAACGCCACCCCTCGAGTCTCCCAACCCAGCTGGCACCAAAGTACAACGTCGTTCAATGTCTTTCGATTGGAAGAGCTTCAACATGTTCGGCGGAAGTGAGAAGAAGACGGATACCCTGCGGCCCCTGACACTGAAGCCTGGCGCCACGGCCGTCACGGGTGCCCGCAAATTAGAAACGTTTGAAGACGAAGAAGATAGACGAGAACGAGAGCGCCTCCACGCGACCATGAAGTTAATGGGCATCGACATGCCCGCATATTCACCCGCTAGTTCAGTGGGCTCTCCCGCTGCGGTGCCACTACAAAAAAGTTATTCTTCTCCCGCCAGTCCGCCAGAAACCGCTGTGCCGGGTCGCCGCTTCTCCATCTTCCGATCGCGTTCGACCACGGGACATTCTGAGACTTCCTCGGTGAACTCCGGAATCTCCACGCAAAACCAGACTGGTTATGGACTAGGAATATCTGGAAATGGCACGACAGAACTTACGCAGCAAGCTCTGGAACATGCGGAAGCTGAAAACACCATCGCCGCTCTGGATGCCCATGAGCGTAACCTTAGCGACGAAATCGCCAAAGGGGGCACAGGTGGTTTCACAGAGCTCGTTCCCAGGAAAGGCCTAGGAGAGGAATGGCGGAGCCGAAGGAGCAAGAGGAGCGCCGGCGGAAGTGGTAGTACTGTTTGGAGCGCTGGGATGAGCAGAGCTGGGGACGATCCAGATGCATAAGAAGTCTCTGATAAGGACCCCCGTCATTTTTTCCCGAGGTAATGGATGTTGTACTCATACAGATGTGGATTTTAGTACGATACGAGACATACCCACACTATACCAGGTGTTGTGACATCCTATGTAGCAGCTTGTTAATATGTTTCCGACTAATGGGTCTGCCTCGCAATTGTACCCCGCGCACGGATGCAAAGCCAAGACATGGATCGATGTCTAAGCGGGTGGTATACGCTTCTCGAGCGTGTTTTGCGCATGCGTGCGGATGGTCTGGAAGGGGTTGGCAGTATATTGGGGGTTTGTTAGGATAAGTGGATGCCGAAGCCTCTCCATCTCTCTAGAAGGATTGAATTTGGGTCAGGATGATACGACGTTGTTGAGGACGCACAGAACATGTTTCCTCTGAGCCTTGGTAAGGGGGGCGCCTTTACCCTCTCCTATAAGTGCAGTCCTCGCTTTCGCCTGCGGAGCAGCATTCGACTGTGCCTCTGCTGGTGGTGGTATCTCCTCTTCTTCCAACGCAGATATGACCGCTTCGATAGAGCCAAGCCCACTGCCTAATTGTTCACGCTGCTTCCTATTGAAACGACGCTTTTGTGTTTTCGAATAAGGGGCACTGGACGACTTGATTCCTGGAGCCGGATCAAAGCAGTTGACCACATTTTGTCAGGCTTCATACGTACGATCGATAAAGGCCTCGTGCTTCAGCTGTTGCTTCCCCTTCTTGCTCACGATAGCGGGGGTAGCGTCCAAAGACTCGAGAATGTCGTTGCCCTGACTCGTCAACGAATCATGTACATGTCAGCGGAGCATATAGGTTCGGAGGATTTGCTCACCGATACTTCCACACTGTCAGCAGCACCGATTTCCACTGCGTCCACTGCATTTTCTTGGACTGCAAACTGACGTTTGGACAGTTTTGCAGAGGGCTGGTGGGCTCCGACACGGGCCCTGCGTTCCCTAGGCTAAGACAAAAATGAGTGTGCTGGTTTGTTCGTGAAATGATAATGGTGTACCATGTTGAACGGGCTTGAATTGCAAAAGGCTCCCGATCTCGAAACCGCAGGATCTCACCTCACGAAGTAGATAGTGGATGTCATCATGTCACTAGAATCACATATGCACATTGGACTAAAGATCTCGAAAAAAACATTTCTCGTATTCTGACGCAGGAGGATCTAGATTCTAGATGAAACGTTCGCCGGATGGTATTATTGATACTGGTGAAACATGAAAGAAGCCAGAACTATGCATTTGTCTGTGATTCCACTGATGGAACCGTTTCATCCAGACGGAGTCGGGCTTGTTGCCCCATTCCATCGACAACTAAGTCCTGAGCTAGCAGACCACCCTCTCCTGGTTTCGAATTCTCCACCCCAACCGCGATGAATGCACCCGTGACAAGCACGGCACCTACCAATACTTGGAAGGTGGCAGGCTTGCCGAGGAAATAGTCGCCAACCACTGCCAAGGGTATAGTGAGGCTAAGACCCACGGTAACGACAAGTGGCGTGGTCTTGAGCATCGCGATGACATATAGGTAGTCACTCGTCAGTGTGATGAACATCTGTCGACCAGGTGAGCATCACAAACGATCAGTGACTGCAAAACAGAAGTTATACGGAATACTCACATTGATAAGAATGGCGATCACAGCTTCCTTAGTACCGGGCAGCTCCAAAGACTCCACCCCAAGCCAGTGCAAAAGAAGCGCAACTGGCCAGCATAGCGAAATATTGAAAAGACCCACGTAACCAAAGAAAAGCTGCATATCTATCCGTGACTCCTCCTTGATTTGCACCTTTAAGAATATCATGTACATGGCATAGAACAGAGCTGAAAGCAAAGCGAAGATATCTCCCGAGACTGCGACGAAATTGATGGACTGGGTATTGGCAGTAGGCTTAACTACCGGACTAGATGATGAATCGGAAAGCGATACTAGGACAACACCTCCAAAGCTTTTTCGAGTGAGTTTTGGAGACGGACCTAAGTACCGCATCCACATACCTTGTCAAAACGGCTCCAATCTTCATCAGCGTCAATGTTTCCACGCGAAACACGCGGCCAACTGCCAAGGTAAATATGCCTATATGACTGTCAGACGTTGGCTGTCAATGACTAGCACGGTGAGAGCCTTACCGCTCATACTAGATAAAACGGTTGCACTCGCCACACTCGTGTATGCAAGTGCGGCGTTCAACGTCCAATTAGCAGCGAACCAGAGGAAACAGAAATAGGCGGCAAGCTTTGCTGTCTCCTCTGGCGTGAGGCGATCGTCAGCCTCCTGAGCGGGCTGTAGAAGCTGAAAGGGGCACATCACGAGCCAATAGAAGTAGAACACACCAGAGGTTCATCTTCACATGAAACATCTCGAGCTAAAGGCTGGTAGCTAAGAATTTCCCGTCAAGAGCCCGTGAGATGTTGGACGTTGCCATGTGCTCACTTGATATTCCTCTGCCGAGACCAGGTGCCCCCAAGCGACTTCCGCAAACAAGAGGGTAAGAGATACAGGGTGAAGGAAGCCGTGCTCAGATACGTTATCCTGTCGTTCCATCAACGCCTGCCAGCAGTCCGGGAAAACCAGGGCGCACATGAAAGGTTTCTGATAACCACCAGTAAACATATACTGGAGGATTGTCAACGGTGCCCAGCCGGTTAGCTGGGAGTGTCTACCTGAGTCACGAAATTGGATGAGGTCCAAAGTAGGACGACGACAAGAAGAAGACATATGCCAATTGCATAGTCGCTGGTTGTCAACTTTGTCGGAGGTCGCGACCTTGACCTGCGCTCTTCATTGTATTCGGGCGCTGTGTTCATCTGGTGGACGTGCGAAGTGTGTCGTTCGCCATGTCGTAAGTGGGATTGCGTGTGCCGCAGAGGGGCCGCTACTCGGTACCTGGGCTAAATAAAGAGCGAAAGTATATGCGTGTTGTACAACCATGATACAGTTACGATAAAAAACCAAGGGAGTGGTCCGTTCCAGAAAATTGTACATAGAAATGAGTGTGTGGGCAAATCTCATGCACGCCTTCTGGTACCCCCGTGGTACTTGACCTTCTCGAATATTCTGAATAGACTGATGACGAGGTTGGTGCAGTACATAATGAGACCAACCATGACGAGACAGATCAACGCGAGCTGGCCGTCGCAGATGTCACCTCCGACCTGTCCTAGGTCTGGCGAATTCAGCGGCGCTCGGGGCAATTCACTATACCAAGCGATGCTACTAGCCGGGGCGCATGGTATGGGGGAGGTAAAGTAGTTGTCGAAGCAGAGCGACAAGGCTGCAGACCAGGCGCAAATGAAACATACTTCCAGCAGTGTATGGGCAAGCTTTCCGGAAGTACGCCATAGTCCGAGCGGTCGACTGAAATACTCTAGCTAGAAGGGTGTAAGAGAAGACGTCGAAGGCGTGTCTGGAAATGTGTATCTCACATAGATGGCAACCATGACATGAACAAGGGTCAACGGCGCAAATATGATCACGAGCGTTCTACAAGACAGTTGAGCGTGACTTGAGGTTTGTAGCGTTCACTCACGGCGAGCTTCCAACGGCTCCCATCACATTAAAGTCCGTTTCCCATTGTCTGATACGGATCGCTACGGCCAAAGCAGAGGTAGTGAACGTGATGTTTACGAATCTGAAAAGCTACGGGGTGTCATGTCAAGGTCCGAGCTGAAAAATAAAAGGCCAGGGGCGCACCAGAGGTACGTATATGTTTGACAAGATGAAGGTCCTGAAGCGATTCTTCGTTGGTCGAGCGAGTGTCGACTTTTCACCAGACTCGATGTCCATATGAGCATAGTGGCCGCGGCTCTCGTCCTCTCCTTCATTTCTGGCTCTCCGAGGGGGGTCCCGTCCTAGGGTTTTGCTCCTGGCGGGGCCGAAAGGAGCTGGGGACGGGTCGGTCGATCGGGGCGCGGGTGATTCGTCGGAGCGTCTCTCACGTAAACTGACGAGGTACTGGGACTGTCGATCATCGGTCGGTGGCTGGTTGTGATCCATCGTGTCGAATCCCCGCCAATCATATTTTACGGATCTCTCGCGGGGACGCACAAAAGTCCACCATCGGGAACGATTGTCGCTCTCGCGAGCGAGTCCATCAAAGGAAGACCTGGAGCTCGATGCCAAGTCTGACTGGCGGGTGGTGATGATGCTTCTGTGACCGAACCTGTCGATCTCATCGGAGGGGTCGGTGGGGGACGGTGGTTCGTCCTGCGCCCAAGCTGCGACAAGCGGGAATGAGTACGACCTCCAGGGTGACTGATGTTCGTGCACGCACGGGGCGCTGTGACGACAGCTCTGGTGTTGGAGGGTGCGGTGAAGGCGTGAGTGCGAACGCTGTAAGAATGGGTAATGTGCGAGGAGGACAGGGACGGGAGGGACGGGGGCTTGCTGATGGTTGAGGGGGGAGGCATGTTTGCCAAAGAGGAGCCGCTGCGTTGAACTAGACCCGGACCGGCATCAAACGCGAAAATGCAAGGCGTCTGTTTGCTTTCCGACCCCGACAAGGACATGGAGGAAGGCATCCCAACCGTCTCTGTCACCGGCGTCGCTGCCAGATTCGTGTCTGAGACCGACATCGACGCTGCCCGATCCCGAAGAGAACAACAGTGGAAGGCTGCCTACGCAAGGTTGGCCGCACCGTTCGTGTCACACCGGGTCGGGTTCGTTCATCTTTTTCAGACTAGGACAAGAACCACCTCCCCGACCCACTGAAGACCCTTTCGATGGCCGAAGCTTAGCTGAGGTGAGTCTGTCTAAGTTGTGGTCCACCGCTCTGCTGAATCCGACCCCCGTAGAAACTGGCTGCGAACAGGGTAAGATCCCTGCCGACACACAATGGCCGCTCACTGTAACGGATACCCCACAGGCAGCCAAGCAAGAGGAATGGGAAGAAAAGACAAAGCTAGGTAATCTCGCCCGCATGGCCATAGCCTTGTCTAACCTGTTCTGATGCGCGCATGCAGCCAACCAGTTCCGGGCACTGGAAGAGGACGAGATCATGTTCCTTGATTCACTACGAGAGAAGCAGGACGAAGAAGAACGCCTGCGTAACCTTCAAGATGGCGAAGAACTCTCGGACTTCAGAAAGTAAACATCGCAGGCCATGTCCACATCTTCACGTTAACTCTCCTCGCAGGGCTGTTGCAGCAAGAGAGAATGCTATCAACAACCCACCCCCGGCAGTCTCAAAGCCTTCCGTCCCAGCTAAACCCGGCAGCGATGACCAGACCAAAGTGACCATGCCCGCTCCCAAGAAGGAAGTGTTTGTCAAGAAGAAAGCACTCAAGGGCGTCATAGTGAAGAAGAAGCCTAAAGGTGCCGGTGAGCCCTCATTGGCACCATCGCCCTCGTCAACCTCTGCTGCCAAGTATGGCGATGATGCACCTCCAGAGGCAAAACGTCGGAAAATCTCCGCCCCCTAGTTTGTAAACTCTGCACTGTATCCATGTCGACACACCGGTAATGTAGCTTTCCATACATTAAGTGACGGATCACATACAGGGTGATGGCACAACTAGAGTGTCATCCCTTTCGTGTGACTGGTGTTGGTGTCCATCGCATGTGGTTCAGATCTTTCTCCTTGGAATTCCCGTTACCTCCCCAACCGGTATTCTTCCCAATAGCGTCGGCTCGACGTGCTGCGGCCATGCCCAATGTCGTCCTATCCAACAATCGTTTCGCAGCAGGCGTAAGGTTGCCTGCTGCGTCCGCTCTTCGCGGGGTCCAATGAGGAGGTGCCATTGGGCCTCTTGCAGGCGTGCGAGATGGGGTGCGCCCAAGCAGGGGGGTTGAACCATTGAGCAGACCAGCTTTGGCGCGAAGACTCTTTGCTGCGTTCGCCGAGAGCTTGTGGGATAACGTTTCACGGCTCGACGGTGCCGAGATTTGGAATGTAGTTGGCGGCGGCATTTCTTCTGGCACATCATCGGATTGAGATATAATTCGAGGTGTAGCGTTCAAAGTCCCCCATGTCATGAGTTGCTTGACTGCCTTTGAACCCATCTCGTCTGCAGTGGGCGAGGGGACATTGGGGACGAGCGAGAAGCCAGCCGCGGTTGGTGACTTTGGACGGTCTACGAGGACTAAGTTGGAAGATACGAACATCGTGTAAATGGACTTACAGGGTGTTCCCTCAATGGCAGCATCTATTCGACTCTGAGTCGGGCTTGGAGGAACAGAGAGACTCTCTGTTTTGCCCGCAGGGTCTTGTTCAGGTAGACGCGTGTTGTCATGTTTGACCACTCTTGGTACCGCGTCAGGTTTGATGGAGACGATGGAAGTCGAGGGATCATAGGGTGATACATCGGCGTCGGGCGGGAACATCAGGGAATTTCGGGTCTACGAGAGAAGATGTGTTGGCAGATAAAAGCAGGGGCTGCAGAACACTTACCTTGAACTTCCAGCCATCTACCCCAGCAGGTCTGGTATCCCTCTTCGGGGCCATCACGTCTACCACTTGCTCCGACGCATCTTTCTCGACGACAGCTAGCTCCTTTCCCTTTGGGTCGTTTTCGCCACGAGTAACTGTGTTGTGAAGTCCTGGGGGTTCTCCCTCTGCCGTGATCAGCCCAGCAACCGTCGGTGCTTCGATCACGAATCTCTCGCGTACCCCGGGCCCAGAGGGCTGCTCTATCAACATTCTCTCCCTCCCTTCCAGCATCCTGTCCCTTTGCTCCTCCACCCTCCTCTGTGCTTCCCAAGCCCAACCCCATCTCTCCCGCCGCTGTCTGTTTTCCTCGTGCATGATCTGCGTGAAACTCGCATTGTCCTCTGAGGTATATTTCGCCTGGAAAGAGTCAAGACTCATGCTCGTGTCGTACCGTGATCGTTTTGCTGCTGGTTCTCCAGCCTCGCGAGGCGTGCGGAACGGTGTGTCCGAGGGTCCTGTACCATAGGGCGTCTCGGAAGGTGTCTGCCAGTCTCGTCTTCGGGCAGAATAGGCGGGTGTCGACTCGAGTTCTTGTAGACGACGTGCAGAGGCATGGATGAGGCTTGGGTCGTTTGAGCGGAGCGCATCGAGGTAGGAATTGGTGGCATCGATATGGACGAGAGAGGGGAAGAAATCGCGAGCAATGATATGAGATAGGGCAGTTGTATATTCGTCTTCCTCGAGGATTTCTTGTTGGTTCAGAGATTTCTTTGCGGGTGGTGAAGATGGCCCAGCTTCCGAGGTCGACATGATGGCTCAAGATACCCCGTCGTAGGACATAGCCACAACACTCATAGTAATATTATGTTACACAATAACTGAGCTACCACAGAATATAAAACAACGAACTACCATAGTCTTGCGGGAAACAACGAAAAGAAAAGCGAGTAAATACAAAAACAGGTAGTGTCAGACAAAGGGTCAAATCCGTTCTACCATTATCAAAGGTGCTAACGTTGGTCATGAACAGTCGTAGAAGGCATAATGGGTACTGGGTGCAGAGAGGCGTGACTATCCGGATGGGCTAGGAAAGATCGCATTGAAATCGGTCCTCGAGACCAGATGCAAAGATGGAGGGAAACCATGATGGTATCGATCGCAATACGGCTATGCTGTTTGCGGGAGCAGTGTGAGCAAAGGGCGTAATCAACCCAATGAAATAGAAATGAATATTGATCATGACTTGCATACTTGTTTTAGCGTCCCAGACTAAACGCTGTACTCCCCGACCGCCCCCTATTCTTCTTGTCAGCTCCAGGTTCCAAGAATCCGTCGCCATCTTCCCTAGGAGGATCTAGACCAACGCTTCGGCGTCCACTCGTCACGCCTGCTGGTCTCCCGATCCTGCTCTGCGTCAAGATTGATGTAGAACCCGCGGACGAGGGTATTCTTGAAGGGGCGCGGATTGTCATATTTGCGTCCGGAGGTGAGAAATGGGGAAGGGGCTTTGGCGTTTGACGGTTCACCCTGCTGTTGTACGACACAGGGCGTTCACGAGCGTGGGTTTCGTTTTCAGACGATGTCGGTGAACAAGTATTACTGGATCCAAGCGAACCACGTTTTTGCTGGCTTTTGGTAACTACGCTTGGCCCAGTCGGACGCTTCAAGCCAATCCCCGAGATGGTTCCGCTAGCGTACAGGCCAGACGTGGGTACTGGTAAGAACGTGGGTGTGGTAGGGCGAGAGGATGGCGTAGGGATAGTGCTAATGGTGGCTGTAGTGCTTTGGCTTTCACCGGAAAGGCGAGATTGTGGTCTGCGGTTGTTCATCGTGAACGGAGGGAGGGGATTGGGTCTGGAAAAAGTAGGGGAAGATGCTGATGTAGGAAGTCCGCTACGGAAGGAACTTGGGGCAGAGGGACTAGATACACGCCTGCGTTCTTTCTCTGCGTCCTTCGCGGGGGAAGGAGTATCGTCCATGATGAGAACCCACCCTGACGTATTTGGGTCAGGGGTTGTCGCACCGCTCTTCGGTGGCGAGATATCTGCGCTATGTCGTTGGAGGTTGGGTCTAGCAAGCTTGCTGCTGTCAAAGGTGGTCGTTCGTTGAGCGCCGCTCCTGGATACGATCGACGCAGTCGTATTGCTCGACGGCGGGGTCATTGTGGATAGTACCAGGGTATTTGCACCTTGCCTGCCGGCATTGCTGCCCATGCGTAGTCGAGGAACGCGGGTGTGAATTTTCTGTTCTAGATTCTTCACACGTGCACGCATCTCGGATACCATTTGGACCCCTCTGTTCTTCGAGGCCGTGATGGGGATGGCAGAGATGGACGTGCCCGAAGTGGATGGGGCAAAATTGGGCCGAGGTATGGGCGTCCGTGGGGTTAAGTTACGTGATGTCGAGAATGTGGGCAAGGTGCTGGAGCGAGTGACAGGAGGCGTAGAGGTTGAGACGGAGAATTTGCCTGGCTGGAAGCCAGCTCGTTGGAGAAGTGTGGAATGGCCAGAGGTCGAACTGAAAGAAGTAGATGGAGGGCGGGAAGCTGCGGAAACCGATGACTTGTCGGTCGAGAGCTCGGACAAATTGAAGTCGGGTGGCGGGGGAGTATTTAACAGGCTTTCCTCGGTTGATGGAGGTGACGAGAGAGGGAAGGTGGATGAAAGTGCTGAATGCGGATTCGAACGAGCAGCTGAGAGCTGATCCTTGAGGATGGACATTTCGACCCCGGCATCTTTGACCGACTGTCAGCAACTGGGGTAGGGAAAGCTGATCAAACGCACCTCGTAGTTCATCCTTTAAGCGTTGACATTCCTCCTCTAGGCTAGCTTTGTCGAGGAGTTCGTGCTCGAGAAGAATTTTCTCTTCGAGTACGCGGGAATACTTGGCTTCGACATCGGCCAAAGTGGAGGCAACTGCACGCTCGTTCCGTTCGAGGTCGTCGTTGCCCATTTCGAGTTCGCGGAGTTGGACCTTGAGCTTCTGAGACTCTTGCCTTACTGTATCCAATTCGCGCTGCAAAGACGTGGTTGTTGTGTTGTGGGTGGTCTGCAGGGACATGAACTTGGACTAGGGAGAGGGGTTCGGCATGTGTTGCTGGTTATGAAGGGGAGACGACGAACCTTCCATTCGTCCCTCTCTGTTTCGACGCGAGAGACCTTGACCTTTAGATCCTGCTGTGCTTTTTCTGTGCGTTCGATTTCCTTGATGAGCTCCTCCTCGAGCTCCTTGCTGGAGGTGTGAAATTCATCGAGCTCGGCTCGCGTTTCTGCGAGCATATCTGCCACCTCATAGTACTTCGTTTTCCAATCTGTGGGGGCAGAATAGCTCATGGAGGGGTGAGCTGGAGGAGGTGTGGCAGAGCGAGAGCGACATACTTGATCTGGTTGTCGTCCAGGGAGGTCATCATTGTGTCTCTGCGCAGAGCATCTACGGGGGAGAGAACTGCGGTCATAGACCCTGCGGAATAGAATACAGACTAGAAAAACAAGCACGAGGAGGAGGAGCAAAGTGCCAACGTTGCAGCCAACTAACTCGAACACGATCCCTGAGTGATTACGTAATACCAGTGGCATTTCACAGATTCTCTGGTTTGGCGCACTTGCGCTTTTCTATCCTCCCCGTTCTCGGACACCGCATCTCCTGCCACGACACCGGTTCCATCGTTGCGCCTGTGAGACGTGTGAGCAGCGGGGGCGGGGCGGAGGAATGCACGCACCAGCCTCGCTGGTGGCAAAGATGACGCCGAGGTCGTTGCGTGCGGTTGTGATGTAGTAGCTGCGCGCGTCTCCGAGGGAGATCTGCATTCGGGATGGTCAGAGGACGCGCCGTGTGGGGGGGTGCGACTGACGACGAGACCCTTGACGACATCGCCGCCCCGAAAGCAGTCGGCGATCTTGACCTTGTCCTTCTCTGTCGCCCTGATGTCCTGTGTGCGGATCACGCCCGCGAACTCCTCGCCGGGTGGGAGGGGGGTGCCATCGACGACGGATATGGCGACGACAGCCTGGAGCGGGGAGAGGCGCGTGACGGTGCCGAGGATGAGTGAGTTTGGGGCGGGCGGGTGTGGGCGGCGGCGGTGTATGGCGGGTGTCTGGGCGGGGTCGTCGGGGAGGGTGCCTGCGAGGCTGGCGCGCAGCTGGCCGTGTCTGAGATACACGCCGGGCCCGATGGCGGGGTGCGTCCCTGCGCGCACCGGCACTGGCTGGCCTGGGAGGAGGAACGTCATAAATAATTTCTTAAATTAGAAACAAAATAAATATTCCCTCGGGCGGGCACGGAGTTTGTTTTCCTTTCTCCCTCACCGTCGTGCACAATGTCCACCGCCCTCGCCCGCCTCGTCGCACGTCGTACGTCCCCCGCCCTGCCCCGTCTCCCCCCCTCACCTGCTCTCCAACAGGCCTGCACACCTCCGCACGGAGACACGCCCTCTCCAGGTTCACAATGCCCGCCATGAGCCCCACCATGACCGAGGGTGGTATTGCTTCGTGGAAAAAGGGCGAGGGCGAGACCTTCTCCGTCGGCGACGTCCTTCTCGAAATCGTACGCGTCAGCCCTCCCCTCCCCCACGCGTCCCTTACACCCTTCACAGGAGACCGACAAGGCGTCCATTGACGTCGAAGCTCAGGATGATGGCATCCTCGCCAAAATTATCGTAGGCAGTCTCCCTCTTCCCCCGCTTTCATTATTCATTTCCTCGCTAGACTCCTGATGGCTCCAAGAACATTCCCGTCGGCACCCCAATAGCCATCTTGGCAGAGGAAGGTGACGATCTCTCAGCTGCTGCTCAAATGGCCGCCGAGGGTGCCTCTTCTCCCGCCCCGGCCCAGCAGCAACCTCCCGAGCCTGCACCTTCTGCCCAGTCGTCCCCGCCTCCCGCGTCAGTGCCTCAGCCACAGGAGACCAAGCCCGAGATTCCAAAGGGCGACCGAATATTTGCATCTCCAATTGCCAAGAAAATCGCGCTCGAGAAGGGCATCCCACTGGCAAAGATCAGGGGCACTGGCCCCGAAGGCCGCATCATCCGTGACGACGTCGAACGATACCAGCCTCCCGCGCCGTCCGCCTCGACTGCTCTGTTCGACGCTACCCCAGCTTCGTCAGATTACGTAGATATACCAGTCTCCAATATGCGCAAGGTCATTGGCACGCGTCTCACGCAATCCAAGCAAGAACTCCCACATTACTACTTGACGGTTGAGATCAACATGGACAAGGTGTTGAAACTTCGCCAAGTGTTCAACAAGACATTGGGCGACAAGGACAACACTGCTAAACTCAGCGTGAACGACTTCATCCTGAAAGCTGTTGCTTGTGCGCTCAAGGATGTTCCCGAGGCCAACTCTGCATGGTTGGGTGACGTCATCAGGCAGTATGTGTCAAGTTCTCATAGCTTTTCGTCCAACTTATCTCTTCATAGATACAAGAATGCAGATATCTCGCTCGCTGTTGCAACTCCTACTGGTTTAATCACGCCCATCGTCAAGGACGTTGGTTCCAAGGGTTTGGCAACAATCTCTGCTGAAGCGAAAGCGCTCGCGAAGAAGGCCCGTGATGGCAAACTCGCACCCCAGGAGTATCAGGTCAGTGTTTCGCTTTCCTTGTTTCCACGCTTCCTCATCCACCTTTCAGGGCGGGACTTTCACTGTGTCCAATCTTGGCATGTTTGATATTGACCACTTCACCGCTATCATCAACACTCCTCAATCCTGCATTCTCGCCGTTGGTACCACCAAACCTGCACTCGTGCCCGCACCCGAGGAAGAGCGTGGTTTCAAGACGGTTAATGTCATGAAAGTCACTCTGAGCTCTGACCACCGGACTGTTGATGGCGCAGTAGGAGCACGATGGCTGTCTGCATTCAAGAGCTATCTTGAAAACCCCCTGACTTTCATGCTTTAAAAGTACATCTGGTGCTCTCATTTATGTCCATCCGCCGGACCAGCAGCGGATAATTTTGGGAGCATGATTTTTTGTTGTCGGTTCGCCCCTTTACCATAGATCACTCATTCGGATGCATGCTTTCTGGCATACGCAATGTCTCGGCCCTACGCAATTATATTATGGTACTGACTTGACGTTACCATGACCTGACGGGAATTCATGACGACGTCCGTGGGAGCAAAGTGCAAATCATTCGGCCGCGATTATCTCCACTTGGCAGATATGTAACACATCTCGACTGCCGTCTACCATCTTCAACGTCATGCCATTTGGACGTAACCCACTCAAAGATCCCGGTTGAGACCATCATGTCAGATCTATCCTGCCAAATCCTGACTCACAGCAGACAGACCATATCTCGCCCTCGGCCTCGAGGGCTCAGCCAACAAGCTGGGCGCAGGGATCATCAAGCACAGGGTGGATGGCTCCACGAAAGTACTCGCTAATATACGACATACATACATAACACCGCCAGGGGAAGGATTCCTTCCTCGAGACACCGCGCAGCACCATCGAGAGTGGGCCCTCGATGTTATCAAGGGTGCACTCGAGAAGGCTGATATTGGGATCGAAGACTTGGATTGCATATGTTACACCAAGGGTATGTCCCTCCGCATCCTTACCGTTGCCCCCCCGGTCACTTTGGCGCGATTTCAAGGTCCCGGTATGGGTGCCCCGCTACAGTCCGTCGCACTGGTTGCTAGAACACTGTCCCTCCTGTTCAATAAACCTCTTGTAGCAGTCAATCACTGTATCGGACGTGAGCCCTCGTGTCTTTTGCCAGAGAACGCGTTCAAACATCCATGCAGACATTGAGATGGGTCGTGCGATCACCCGAGCTCAGGATCCGGTCGTGCTTTACGTCTCGGGTGGCAATACTCAGGTGATAGCATATTCTCAGCGACGCTATAGGATCTTTGGCGAAACACTGGATATCGCTGTGGGGAATTGCCTGGACCGGTTCGCGAGAATCATCAATCTGAGTAACGATCCAAGTCCGGGTTACAATATCGAGCAGGAAGCCAAGAAGTATGTTTCTATCAACATCGATTCGATTCCTTGGTCTTATATACTTAGGGGCAAGCGACTCGTACCTCTTCCATACACGACCAAGGGCATGGATATTAGCCTTTCAGGCATATTGACCTCGATTGAAGCGTACACTGTGGACAAGCGTTTCCGTCCCTCTGGGACACTCAACGAATCTGAAGAAGACATTATAACACCTGCTGATTTATGCTTCTCTCTTCAGGAAACTGTGTTTGCAATGCTGGTAGAAATCACGGAGCGAGCTATGGCTCACGTTATAAGTAACGAAGTTCTCATCGTAGGCGGTGTAGGATGTAAGTTCGTTGCATGATTCCTCCGGACGTCGTATTTACAGCTATCAAAGGCAATCTACGACTGCAGCAAATGATGCGAATCATGGCAAAGGAGCGTGATGCTCGACTCTTTGCGACAGACGAACGGTATGGCCCGCCTTGGATTTCGTTGATGGTTTATAATTCTTGGACTAGGGTCTGCATCGATAATGGTATTATGATCGCTCAGGCTGGGCTTTTGAGCTATCGGATGGGAGATCGGACACCTCTTTCGGAAAGCACTTGCATACAAAGGTACTCGTCTGTCTGTCCTTCCTTTGCGAACGTCACTAAGTGGTGACCGATAAGATTTCGGACTGATGAGGTACTCGTGTCGTGGAGATCATGATACGGGAAAGTTTGGCGCGGTTTTCTATGTGGTGGAACATGTGGGTTATTGCTTGGCGGATAAATTACGAGCTGGACGAAATAACCGAAGGCGTGCATAGACGTAGACGAGTATTCAAATTATACTTGCGCCACGTTTGCCACGATTACCTTCCAGTCTTCCCCATCGCTCTCCTGCATCTCTGCGCCCAGTGACTCCAGCCTATCCCACCACCACTGATGTGATTTATCATATTCCCCTCCTCCTTTCGACACCCTAGCATGCCAAGGTTTGTCTGCCAGGATGTAATGAAGACATCTGATTTCCTCATCCCGCCAGAGTGGCTTATGGATTAACATCAACGTCTTGAGCGCATTGTAACACCAGGGCAATGGCTTCCATTTTCCCTTGAAAAAGTCGGTGAGAAGATCCTGGTCGGTGAATGACCAGGTTGGAACGAGCGGGGACGTGTAGAGATGGTCATAAACCGCTCGAGCGAGCTCGGCGGAGGGATTTAGTACGACAAGCCCAGAATTAAGCAGAGAGTGGGGTCGTGGACTGCTGTTGGTTATCTGCGTCGGGACCGTCAGACCGGTAGGATGGGACAGGGGTGTATAAGCACAATTCTCTGGCACCCTTGCTTGGGTTGAGCGAGTCGGGGCAGATTTTTGGCAAGGGCTACTTACCAGTCGGCCGGGTAGTGTTTCAGCTTTCGAGGGTTGCAGGCGCAGACATGGGCGGCCGCGATTTCGTCCTTTCCGATCGAGAGATGCATCAACTCGTCCATTTTCCGCATCACAATCATGTCAGCATCCAGGAGGACGATCCGCTATCGAAAAAAGGTTTGGGGCATGCGGGAATGATACACTTGTACGTACATCGTAATCTGTCAACTCGAATGCCCTAGGCGCCTCGTTCAGAAGTTTGAAGACGCCGCGTATCCGACAGTCTCACCTCAGCTTCGTCCAGGTGTCCGCGAACCTGGCATCGTGAGCTGATAGGGTGTGTAGACCTGCGGGGGGCTGAAGTGACTGGATATCTATCACCGTGATCCTTCTCCTTGCAAGGATATCACGAGCTTCCTGCGGTAAAGCAGGCGTGGCCATTACGACCAATGAATACTCGGAACCCACGGACCGAAGGGTGTACTCTAGTACCAGTACACCAGGCAGGTAGCTGGTTCTCGTCAACAATGTCGCATACGCTGCCTTGATAGCCATAGCCGTTATGTAGCGGAATGAAGCTCGCGTGCGAAGTTGTCAATAGGACGCGATTATCCGGGTTATATCTCACGAGTTTAGCCGCATGCATCCCGTCGTCGTACCAAGAAACTTGGCAAGAAGTTTCCTTGTCGATTGTGCTCTCGGAAGGGTATATAAGCAGTCGCGATGTGCCGCATATGCGGCTTTGTGGGGATCGAAATCTTGATCATGAAGTCGAGAACAGAGATTCGACCAACACCCAAACCCGCGATAGCCTGAGATCGAGGGGGTCCACGTACCCCAAACTTGGTACCCACATACATACACACTGGTTACACTCGAGTCTTTTCAACCCATGAGCCGACTGTGCCATTCTGAAGAATTACCAGGTATCGCCCAGTGTCACAAAGGACTGAGCATAAAGTAGATAGCGACGAGCATTAATCTATATTGGACCCTGTTGAGAGGTGGTTGCTTCGTCCACAATTAGCTTCTTCGTCTGCTTCTCCGTTGCCTTTCCCTTCAGGACATTCTCGATGAAATATTCTCCAGCCTGTATCGGGTCAAGTATTGATGACGATCAAGTATCACTCGGCGGCCTACCTTGTAGCTGCTTCGAACCAAGGGACCACTAGCCACGTACAAAAAGCCCATGTCTTCGGCAACCCGCTTCCACCGGTCGAACTCAGCGGGCTCGACATACCGATCAACTTTCATGTGGCGTTTCGTTGGGCGCATATATTGGCCAAAGGTCACAACATCGACATCAACGTTGCGCAATTCTGGTGACATGGACATCATTATGAGATATCGCGCTGTAGACAAAGAAATCTGACCTCGGAGCGCATCCGTGACTTGGTCTCCATCCTCTCCCACACCAAGCATGATGCTGGTTTTCGTTATCCGTACTCCTTCCTTCTTGGCGTGTTGCAATACCTTTAAGCTTTGTCGGAAAGTTGCCCTACGATCTCTCACATAGGGTGTGAGCGCTTCGACCGTTTCGATATTGTGTGCATAAACATCCAAGCCTGACTTGGCGACAACGGAGACAAGGTCTAGCGAACCGGCAAAGTCACCAGTCAGGGCTTCGACGAGGATATTCGGGGCCCTGGGACCATTTTGTTGATTATAGCTTCAGGGAAAGAGAAAGAGACAAAAAGAACTCGCTTCTGCTTGATTTTTCTAATTGTTTCCGCAAAATGATGAGCTCCTCCATCTACAAGGTCTAAAATGATTGTAAACGAGACGCTCTTGCTGATCGTGTTCAACCACACACCATCTCTATCCACACTTGTCAGCACGATGTACCCGAGCCCCCACCTGGAGATTGCTTCAGCTGTGTGTTCTGGCTCGTGGGGGTCCAGTGGAGGTGGTGCTCTTGAAGTCTTGACAGAGCAGAACCGGCAGCCGCGAGTGCAGGTGTCGCCCATTAGCTGACGCCCGGGTCAGCGAGTAGGTGCAGGAGGGCTACGGGAGTCTTTACCATGATCGTTGCAGTGGCAGCTCGTCGGCCTTCCTCCTCCGACACACCTTCTTTACCTCCCCAACAGTCTCCGATGTTTGGACAACGAGCTTCCTCACACACAGTGTGAAGACCAAGGCCCCTCAAATCTTTCTTGATCTTATGGAAAGAATCCCCGGAAGGTATCTTGGTTTTCAGGAAATCTGGAAGACGAGGGCTGGGAAAATATCAAGTTAAAGACGTCAACATGGTTCATGAGATGCTTGCCCTTTCGTATTTCCCAACACCACTCTCTGTACGGGTTCGCCGGATATGAAGTCGTCCAGAGAAGGTCCATTGTCCAGTTGACGACCGAAACTGGACTTTGTTTTGGGAAGCGCGACAGACGACGGTGTTGCCAAGCACCGAACTTGGGTCCAATAGAGTGTGGAATGGCGAAAGGAGGGGTTGAGAGCCCGGGTCGCCATCTGTAACGGAATGGACGAGCAAGTTACAGTAGACTAATTAGTCATTGTGTCAAGTCGATTATCCACACTAGTACTGTTCCCGCGGTATAACTTGCTCTGCATGAATGCCCTCTCTCGAAGGGAGGAGGATACTCTCCTAAAGACCACCAAGGCACGCGCCTTAAAGGAATGTGATCCAGTAGTCAAAGGTACTTCTCCCACCGAATCTAGCTTCTTTTTATCGACGTTCCCCAGCGTTTGCACAGTGTGCGCAAGGGCGGACGCTCTCAGTTGCCTGGGCTTGCAGAGACAAGTACAAGTCGCTACAAGAGTGCATGCTTCAATAGTATGTTTCCCATAGTGTCACATCATTCGACAGGAAAATGACCTGTTTCTATTCACTGCAGTACCGGCCCAGAGGCCATGGAAACAGTACGCAAGGAATACCTCCGTCTACGAGATCGGAATGCGGTCCCACCATAAAGACCAGCCCTTCCGGGCAGTTTCGGAGCAACTGTGGCACCATAAAGATACTCTTACGTTCAAGAAAAGCTGTCATACATGATGCTCCAGGATCAAGAATGCGGCCAATAAAGAACGAATAGATTACATCGAGTACAAGAAACCCGTATGCACACAAGCAGGTGTTTCAATCCTCACTTGGAGCCATTCACTGCCACCCACTGAGTATGCACTCCCATGACGGACGAGATAAACCTAGGAAGGGGGTCGCCTCAAATGACGAACAAAGGATGATGGACAGCACTCACCCTGCGAGGCCTACGAGGCCGTCATTGACATTTACAAGGCCGAGGTTGGATGCTGGTATCCAGATGTCCAGGATGTCGATGATGAACTGGTAGCGCGTATCCGAGCGCATTCTGCGCGGTGATCAGTCCAAGAGAACGGAACGGAGAGTATTTGCACACTTTTCGAGAGCAAGCTGTCTCGCCTCGCGCTGTGCCACGTCACCGAGATCTTTCTCGCCCCAGGATTCGGAGGCACGCAGCTTCTTAGCCTCTTGGGCAAGGCGGCCGGCCTAGAACGGAGCGCTGAGTGGAAATCTGTCATGCACTGAAGAGGTTTCTGACCTTGAGCAGACTATGTGTAATGCTCAGTAAAATTCCGGACAGCCAGAACCTGTTTGAGATGGAAGCGACTCTCTGAGTGGTGGAGGGACCGAGGTTGATGACTTTTACTGCATTTGCCTGCAAGAGAGAGCACACGTCAAAACATCTATCAGCTGATCGGACGAAGCTCACCCAGACGATGGCATCATAGGTGAGGTACCCAAAGTATGCAAGCTGCCGAGCGATGGTCGTAATCTGTTCGCCTAATTCAGTGGGAGATTGGGCTGCACGGAGGGCGGCCTGAAGGTGATCGACAGGCTTTCCAAGACGCACGACTGGGGGGATTAGGCTTGCGGGGGGAGGTTATCGTGGCACTCACGCTTTCGGCCGAGAGCGAGATGGGTCTTGAGAGCATTCCAACGAGTGGCCTCTGCCTTGCTTCCGCGAGAGAGGAAGAACCAAGCGAGGAAGCGGGAGAGGTACTGTATGGTGCGGTAAAGCTAGAGAGGGAGTAAGTTGCAGGAGAGGAGGAGGAGGAATGGGCGTGCCTTGTCTCTGCCGAGAGTTGTTCCGCCGTACTTGAGGGACCTGGAAACATATGGGTGGAGGACGAGCTGGGACGCGAGGGACGACATGTAGCACAGCACGCGCCGGCGGGGGAGTGATGATGATGGTGCTAGTGCGAGGACAAGAGCAGACATATACCCCCGAAGAATCACGTGGATATAGTGCCGCATTGTCCCGGCGCGCGCTGCTCGTCGCGCTCGGAGGGGCGGCGAGCGGGCTGCGAGGGTGACGATATGTCGTGGGAGGCGACCCCCCCGCAGCGGGAAAGTTCGGAAGACGCGGTTAGCCTTTTCTTTCCTCCTCCGCCATGGTCCCCGTCCGATGCTGCCCTCCTGCTACGGTCTGTACTCTGCCCACGTGATTCCTCTCCAGCTCATCCCCTATAGACACTCAGGCACTTCGCCACCTCCGCCCGTCTCATGGTAGCCGTCTCCCCTCCTCCTTCCCCTCGTGCACTCACAATTTCCCACCCAGTCGTACAGGCAAGAGCGTGACACGTTCGGCCTCCTCCAGGTACCCGCAGATCGTTACTGGGGCGCCCAGACACAACGGCATGTACCCCTCCCCTCTCCCACGTCGCCCACTCATCCAATCACAGCTCACTCCAGAACTTTGACATCGGCGGTCCCGCGGAAAGACTCCCTCCCCCGCTGATCAAAGCCTTCGGTGTGCTCAAAAAAGCAGCCTCCATCGTCAACGTCAGCTATGGCTTGGATCCCAAAATCGGTGATGCCATACAGACAGCGGCAGACGACGCACGTCACCCCTTCCTCCGTCGTCCTCTCTCACTTACCTTATCTCTCAGGTCATTTCCGGAAAGCTTATCGACCACTTCCCCCTCGTCGTGTTCCAGACCGGAAGTGGCACTCAAAGCAACATGAACGTAAATGAGGTGAGCTACGCACTGGCATTTGCTCCAAACCTCCATCCCAATTATCACAAAAAGGTCATCTCCAATCGTGCTATCGAATTGCTCGGCGGAGAACTGGGCTCCAAGAAGCCAGTCCACCCTAATGATCATGTCAACATGAGTCAGAGTAGCAATGACACGCAAGTTCCTTTCCCTTTCCCTGCTCCCTGCTCTCGCTCACCCAATAGATATAGGTTCCCGACAGCCATGCATGTCGCAGCCGTGACAGAGATCCACCACTCTTTACTCCCCGCACTCACAAAACTTAGAGATGCTCTCCAGGCCAAGGCTGATGCATTCAAGGACATCATCAAAATTGGACGAACACACTTGCAGGTACGCATGCTTTGCCATCTAATCCAGGAGACTTGACTTATCGTCCTCACAGGATGCGACTCCCTTGACTCTTGGGCAAGAATTCAGTGGCTACGTTCAACAAATCGACAACGGAATCGAGCGTGTCAAGGCAGTCGTTCCTCGCCTGAGTCTTCTCGCGCAAGGTGGGACCGCCGTAGGGACCGTGAGTTTGGCTGGCTTGTCACAGTCTGTTCCATCGTCCGACGCGTCCGACAGGGCTTGAACACCAAGAAAGGCTTCGATGTCAAAGTTGCCGCTGAAATTTCAAAGATAACCGGTCTGGAATTCAAGACCGCACCGAACAAGGCAGGTAACCTCGTCGATCACTAGGGCCATCGGTTGACATTGCGGTAGTTTGAGGCCCTTGCTAGCCATGATGCCCTCGTCGAAGCTCACGGTGCTCTCAACGTCATTGCTTGCTCCCTGATGAAGATTGCCAATGATATCCGTTTCCTTGGCTCCGGTCCTCGTTGCGGGTTCGGCGAGTTGAATCTCCCTGAAAACGAGCCGGGCAGCAGCATCATGCCCGGCAAAGTCAATCCCACACAGTGCGAGGCGGTCACAATGGTTGCCGCCCAGGTTATGGGTAACCAGACCACTGTGAGCGTAGCGGGCGCCAGCGGTCAATTTGAGGTACTCTATCTTTGCACCAATTCAGCAGATTTCAATGGTGACTTGTGTCGTCTAGTTGAACGTATTCAAGCCTGTCATGATCAAGAACGTGCTTCAGAGCATCCGCCTGCTCTCCGACGGTGCGTCATGGATCTGTCCTCTGGTAAACTCGGTCCCATGGCGTGTTTAGCATCGCGTTCTTTCACCGAGAACTGTGTGGTCGGAATCCAGGCGAACGAGAAGCGCATCCACCATTTGTTGAATGAGAGTCTGATGTTGGCCACCATCCTCAACAGCCACCTCGGCTACGACAGCGAGTGTTTTATCCATGTTGCATTCTGCATTGCTAACCGGGAAGTCCCAGACGTCGCGACGTGCGCCAAGAAAGCACACAAGGAGGGAACGACATTGAAGGCGGCGACGGTGGCACTCGGGCATCTGACACCGGAGGAGTTTGACGAGAAAGTGCGGCCAGAGCTGATGCTGTATCCCGAAGATCCATAGAGGACTGCGATGTGTAGCACATTGGTAGACGGACTCGTCCGCCAAGAATGACGGGGCTGGCCGAGTTACCGAATTTGGGAGTGTGTACCGATGCGAGCTAAATCCAACAAAACGAAATACGTGTGCAATTCCCGCCATCGCCTCTCTTGTGCTCCCGACTGCCACCACAGCAACGAGCTCGCCGTCGCCGTCCCCGCCGTCGCCTTCCCCGCCGCAAAATCGTCCACCACAGCGTACCCGACGCGACGCTCGCTGCTCCCGCTCCTCTTCTCCTCGGCGCCCCTCGTTTTTGCCCTCCGGTTTTTCCTTCCTTCCTTCCTTCCCCATGTCTCTCAGCCGAATCCTCAACGACGCTCCTCCTCCCCCCCGTGCCGCCCCCTCCGGCCCCCCGCGCGCCATCGACACACCGTTGCCCGACATGTCCCCCGTCTCCAACCCTGTCCCCGTATCTCCTGTTCATCCCCGCCAACACCGCCAGAGCCAGAGCCCCCTCGGAGACCATCCTCCTCCCCCTCGCGGATATTCCTACCAACCCGTCTCTTACCAAGGCGCAGGCGGATGGGACCCGTATTCGGGCAACTATGTCCAGGGCGACATCTTTCCCCTCGGTCCCGGTGGAAACTATTACCCGCAACGCGAGGTTGGTGCAACTCTTTCCGGTCCCTCCGAGCCGCTTGACGGTCCTGTCGGTGCTTATTACAAGGAAGGTGAAGATGAAAATGAACATGCTTCAAAGAAACGGAGGAAGGCAACAGACGACGACCCGGATTATCAGCCTCCTGTTTCAAGACGCGTACGTCCCCTCTCTTTGTCTGCGTCTTGATACCAAGTAAACACATCACTCTCATCCGGCCAGCCTGGGCTCCGGAGAAACCCCCCACGTGCCAAGGCTGCTCGTCAGGAGAACTCTGCTTCAGATAACCTTGACGTATTCCCGGCTGTCACTGAGCACCACCAGACTGACGAAGATCGTCGAGTTGTGTCTTCGGACCTGTCAGACTGCGAGGAGGTGTGGATCGGCGAGCTTAGTGATTACATTCTCGAGACGCATAAACGCCAGCGCCAGGTGGAATCGTGGTTTGAGGCCAGCGTCCTGGTGAATACTATACAACGTTTCTAAACACACGTTTCTCACAATTTGTTCAGGAGCGCAATTCCACCACGGCGGTCACACTGTCAAGACATTATGTGTCACGTATTGCACGGATACCCCCCCCTCCTCCGTCGCCCCTGCCAATACTCCCCATTTCTGTTGACGAGGATCTCCTGTCCACCCTCCACCCCTCACCTCCACCAGATTCCGCCCTCTTTGATTATGCAGGTGATTCAAACGAATATGATCGCGCCTCGCTGTGTAGAACATTCAACCATGGTGCGGAGGCGGCCGCGCGAGAGTTGGAAGAATCACTTCTTGGGTCACGACCGAGGACTAAGCGAAAGGATCCACCCAAACGTCCTGCAAACGGCGCGGTGTCAGACGCGAGCAGTGATCTTGATGTACCCGCTGCCGCTTTCAGGAAAGACAGACCAGCCAACAAGAAGAGGAGGGTAGACCATGACCCATCGGCGATCGCAGACGAGTTCGAGAGAACGCTGAATGAGGGATCGATGTCTCCTGCCAAGGCTAAATCGAAAGGCAAAGGAAAGGTGTCTCAACTTAGGGAACAGAGCGTTGAAAGTACTGCTACATCATCGCTTACTCCGAGAGGTCGCAAGAAGGCTGCAGCGAGGAAGAAGCAAGATGGGCTCTACCCTGACGGTGTTGGACGGTCCGGTCTGGGTTCAGCCGCCGGTTCGGTCGCGGGTGATGCCACGCCATCTGCATCCCGGCCAGCATCGCCAGCTCTGACGGTCACTTCAGCCGTTGTGTACGAGCTCGATGAGGTGGTTCCACCTCTCAAACGAGCGAAAAAAATTGACGATAGTGCGATGGCTAAGCGTCTCAAATCCCTAGAGGAGGCACAGAGGAAAGTCTGGACGAACATCGCAAGAAGGGACGTCGCCAAGGTATATAGTTAGTATACTATATGAATGATGGCTCTGACGTGTTGTCAGGTGTACAAGTACGCCGCCATGGGTTACCAGGCCAGACAGAGTCAGGTCAAACGACTTGCGATGCTATCCTCCATGCAAGCCCGCCGACCATTTACACGCACCGCAAAAGCCAACAAAGACGTACAGGCGAAAGCGAAGCGTCTAATGCGAGAAATGCTCGTTTTCTGGAGAAAGAATGAGCGAGAAGAGAGAGACGTCCGGAAACGAGAGCAAAAGGAGGCTAATGACCGAGCGAAGATTGAGGAAGAGAGACGCGAGGCGGCACGTCAGGCGCGAAAGCTCGAATTTTTGATCAGCCAGACCGAGCTTTATAGCCACTTCGTGGGCAACAAGTTGAAAAGTACGTTGCCGCGGGGGCTCGAGGATGATTCAAATGCTCATCCTCTCGCAACTTTAGCTGCCGAAGTTCAGGGGGATGCCCTGGAAACGTCGGCAGCTCCTGCCGGTGCTGATCTCGCAGACATCGATCCAGACGCGCTGAGAGACATTGACTTTGACGACGGTTAGCTGTTCTTTTTTCGCACTGTGCCCCACTGGATTGATTAATCTGCTTCAGAGGACCAAACTAATCTTCATCGCCACGCCCGTCATAATGCCCAAGAGGCAATTGCGCTTGCCAAGCAACGCGCACAACAGTTCGATACCCAGGTTGCTCTTGAACGCAAAACAAACGAGGCACTCCAACTGGCGAAGGCTCAGGCGCACATTCGGGATGATGAGGATGAAACAGGATCTCCCGCAGCCCCCCTTATGGACCGTAAGCAGTCGGCTGTTTCTGCATGTGTTGTTTGCTTAATCCCGCGGTAGTTGACTCTGACGAGCTTAACTTTCAAAATCCAACTTCTTTGACTGGGCCATTAACCATTAAACAGCCGAGGATGCTCATGGCTCAGCTAAAGGAATACCAATTGAAAGGTCTTAATTGGCTCGCGACATTGTATGAACAAGGTATCAATGGCATCCTTGCAGATGAAATGGGTCTTGGAAAGGTAACGTTTTCCGTCCCTTTCAACTTCTGTGACACTCAGGCACAAATTGTCATCCAGACGGTGCAGTCAATCTCGCTACTTGCCTATCTCGCCGAGGTACATGACATATGGGGTCCATTTCTTGTCGTTGCTCCTGCATCTACTTTGCATAACTGGCAACAAGAAATCACTCGGTTTGTTCCAAGTCTCAAGGCACTACCATACTGGGGGAATGTCAAGGATCGCGCAACTCTACGAAAGTTTTGGAGCAAGAAGGAAATCAGTTACAACAAGGATGCCCCATTCCATATCCTTATTACGAGTTATCAGCTGGTGAATTGATGCAAACAAATCTTCTGCGTCGTTGTTACTTACACGTTTCCAGGTTACCCAAGACCAACAATACTTCCAAAGAGTCAAATGGCAATACATGATTCTGGATGAAGCCCAAAACATCAAGAATGCATCGAGCGTTCGCTGGAAGACACTTCTAGGTTTTCAGTGTAGGAATCGATTACTTCTCACTGGCACTCCGATTCAGAACTCCATGCAAGGTCAGTGTTTAGTAATTCGCGTACTCTCCGCGTGCTAAATACAGTTGTACATTGGTAGAGCTTTGGGCACTCCTGCATTTCATCATGCCGAGCCTCTTCGACTCTCACGATGAGTTCAATGAATGGTTCTCGAAAGACATTGAAAATGCCGCTGAAAACAAGGGCAGCAAGTTGAACGAGCATCAACTACGGCGATTACATATGATCTTGAAGCCGTTCATGCTTCGTCGTGTAAAGCGACACGTTCAAAATGAATTAAGCGAAAAGGCATGTCTGCTAGATTGTTTTGAATCGACGTTACTGACATGACTATCGGAAAGATTGAAATAGATATCTATGTAGATCTTAGTTCACGACAACGGGCATTGTACCGTGGGCTTCTTGCTAATGTCTCTGTTGCCGACCTTCTTGAAAAGGCGGCGAACATTGGTGACGCTGATTCAGCTCGCTCATTGATGAACTTGGTCATGCAATTCCGCAAGGTCAGGGATCTCAATTCTCCCCAGACTACCATGGGCTCACAAAGTTGTCAGGTTTGCAACCACCCCGAGCTTTTTGAACGCGCAGATGTCGTGGCACCTTTCTCGTTTACCCACTTCGGCCGGTCAGGACCACTCAGTCGCGAAGGCGACCTGATTTTCGTGCCTTACTCGACCCGGAACCCGATCGAGTATCAGGTCTCTGAACTATTATACTTGGATGGCGGGCTCGTTGATATTCCATCGGTAAAACCCGGACCTCGTTCACGAAGGCTTTGTGTACGCAACCTCTTCAATATATGGTCCACGAACTGGATATATCAGTCGATGTACGACGAAATCGAAGGTATTGTGCATACAACGCTCTCGACATAGATTACACTCACCACTATTTTCAGAGTCCCCTGCCTTTGCATTTCTGCGTCTCTTGAACAGAGCTCCAGCAGAGGTTCACGGCCTTCAAGTATCATCTTTTATGCGCAATCGATTGGTGGAACTGCAGCAAGAAAACAAGATTATCGAACAATCCACCGTTTTGAGGTAACCGTATTCATTTGAAGTGAAGAAAAACTGATCTTTTGTGCAGGGAGACTAGTTACAGTGCATCCGATATCAAAATCCCATCCCTCCCACTTTTGTCCCGTCGACTTTATAACCACGATCTCAAAGAAGTATCCTCCTCTACTTGGCAAGAGTCTTGTCTGTCTCGACCTGACCTGAGGTGGTATATCCCAGCTGTGGTCGCACCGCCGATATCTATGACATGCACAAACCGCTCTTTCGTTGAATACCAGAATCGAGTTCTGGAAGCACCCATGGAGTCAATAGCCATGTATGGCGTCTCGCGCGAGCTCCAAGAATCTCCTGCCGCATGTGGCCTTTACAATGACCTTGTTCCAATGATTCCCGCTGCAGGGCTGATTTGCAATGCTCCTTCCGATCAATTGCCACAATCTAGCATGCAGATTCCAGAGGCAAAACGACTCGTTTATGACTCTGCCAAACTTGCACGTTTGGATGCGCTATTGCAGGAGCTCAAGGCAGGGGATCATCGAGTCTTGATTTACTTCCAGATGACTCGCATGATGGATTTGATGGAAGAGTATCTGATATATCGACGATACAAGTATCTACGTCTGGATGGATCCTCGAAACTCGAAGACCGAAGGGATATGGTGATGGATTGGCAAACAAGGTCCGTGTTTTGTGCGCTGTTTGTTCCGCAGGCCTAATTTCGTCTCTAGACCGGACATATTTGTATTCTTGCTCAGTACTCGTGCTGGTGGTCTCGGTATCAACCTTACCGCTGCGGATACTGTGGTATTCTACGACCATGACTGGAACCCGTCCAATGATGCCCAGGCCATGGACCGTGCACATCGCTTGGGTCAGACTCGTCAAGTGACTGTCTATCGCCTCATTACTAAGGGCACGATCGACGAACGCATCATTCAACTTGCGCGTGTCAAGAAGGATGTGCGTGGACTCCTTCCTTTGATTTGATGGTAGTTCTAACTTTCTGTTAGGTCCAAGACATTGTTGTTGGGAACAAAAACTTTACCGATGTGGCGAAGCCCAGCGAGATTGTTCAATTGTTATTGAATGACGAGCAACTGGCCAACATCGACAACACGAATGGACCAGGACTCCCTTCCAAAAAAACTGGAAAGCGGCCCGGTACTGGGTCTGCAAATGCCGACAATGATGCAGTTCGAGACCTATGGAACGACGAGGGTGATGATTTCTTTGGGCACCTTGCCAACCAGGGAAATGCAACCGCGGATAAGGGGGAAGAAGATGGTCCTGTGGCAGCACCGAGCCGGGGAAAGAAGCGCAAAGGTGGGAGCTCGGGGGTTTCACGAGCGCGCAAAATGGGAGGGAAAGCCGCTGGCAAGAGGAAGGCAGAGGTTGCCAACGACGTTGGGTCCGGGATGGATGTTCAGGTTGAATGATCTGCGTTTGTCTCGATTTGTTGTTCGATTTCTTATTCCCGCAGACTGCATCTGTAGAGTAGTTCATGCATTTTGTACCGCCTTGTATTCTACATGTCTTTAATATCTATCCTATTTTGCTCCTGGACCTTAGGCTTGGGCTCGTGAGTCACCGTGGCGCGCGCCACTGCATGTGGCACGATGTGATGATCATGATCACAGTGTCCCGTTTACAACACCGAGACCCTGCCCCTTTGAGATCTACCAGGATCTTTCAACGCATCTTTCCCGCCAATGGGAAAGAAAAGGAAGACGCAGTTGAAGCCCGTCGCCCGTGGCTTCGCGACCACATCCATACCTAAGAAAACCGTCCAGGCGGAAGAGATTACACCACCGGCTGACGAAGTACCCACCACTGATCGTTTGGTGACCGAAGCTGCCGAGGCTTCGGCAGATCAGGGCGTTCTACGAGACTCGGAAAAGTTGGATGCTGAACAGGGTGAACAGCAGTTTTTGCAGATCATCGTCGACAAATACCAAGAGAAAACAGAGAGAGAGGTCTCGAGGACCATCAAGGCGTGTTCTCCATGTCTTCCTGTGTGTCCCTTGGATTCTAACCCTCGCGTACCAGGCGATTGAGGTAGACAGGCGTGTCTCCGGGGGGTTCAACACTGTAGAAGTGGATCCCGTATTGGTTGAAGAGATTTTACGTCTCCACCTTGAGGAATTGCCCAGATGTCGTTCGTTTTTTTTTACGTTCGTTCTCTTCGACTCAATCTCATGATTCTTAGCGCGGCATTACATTGACCACACCAAGGAGAAAGCCGGGACCCGTCTCGCAGTGACGTACGGTATTCTACGTAGGCTTGGCTTTTCCGAAGATTGGGTGGAGCAGTGTCTGTGCAGCATTTCCGGCATTGAGCTCGACGAGGCCTTAGACTGGGTCAGTCCAGACATTACGGCAATCGCGCGTCTTGCTCACGTGCCATTAGCTTGTTGTCCATTGCCCTGATAACCCATTCGAAATAAGTATGTGTTTCGACTTCAGGACCTCGCAGAGCTTGAATGTATCCATCACAGAAGAAGCTTCCGAAGATTCGCCCAAGTCAATCAACACCCCAGACCCTGGAACGCCCGTCCTTTCCCGGGAGCATTCAGCAAAGTTACTTGAATCAGAGTCTTCGAACTCCACAAAACATGGGACCTTATCGAATAGTCCTTACAATGAAAACCAAACGCTGCCACCCGATCGGGCGTTGACTGGCGTCCACCCAAATAGACCCTCGTCAGAGCATATCGCTCCAGAGCTCGACGATCCTAACCTGGAATACGCTCGAATAAAATTGCAGCTTCTAAACCTGAAGTCAAGTAACACATCCAAACAGCGAAAATCGGATGTTGTAAATCTTCTAGAGGAAAAAATGCGGAGCGTGAAGTCACACTACTTCTTCGATGCGAGGGATGCCGAACAACTGTATCGCTCTGAATTCGAACAGGCGAATGCTCAACTCCTTCAGGCAAGGCTTCGCGGATCACTGGAACCTGCCCAACGGAAAAGCCCCAAAAGCCCCAATGCTCCGATGACGGTCACTAAATCCCCGGAACCAGAGCCAGAATCCGACCTGTTTGACCAAGAGGATGACGAATCTTCTGGAGGGCTGCTTGAAATCCTGGAAGCCGAAGTCGAAGGTCCCCGAGGAACAATGATTTCCGTCAAAGATATGTCATTCTCCAAGAGTGGAGGGAAGCTGCCACAGGTCGTACTTTTGGATTACGTGTCCAAGGTTGACCAATATGCTACAGTCACATTCGGCAGTTTATCTGGGCAGAGCCGCGCGAAGCGCTCTGGAGTTCGGGTGCTGTGGGGTGACCGTAAGGTAGACGAATGGAAGATGGAGGTCATTGCCTGTCATGAAGAATCACAGGCGGAAAATTACATCGCTACCGTCGCGCTCCACGCGCTTTCGTTCCCTCCTACGGAAGGTTTCGCTGCTGGGTCAATGAGCAGCCCTGTGAACAACACGTTCTATAGACAATTCCCTCTGGTTTTCAGAGACTTGTGGGACGAGCTAGAAGCAGATAGGAAACTTAGGGAGGGACGTATAAACCGAGACGTTTGGGCTAAGTTGTGGAGTATCGTTGGCCAAAAGATTGATACAAATCGAGATGTGAGTTACATTCTTCAACGAGCATTCGCGATTTAACTCGGTTCAGACAAGAGAGATAACCCCTGGTTCGATTCCTGAGGCCAAAGGCGCTTTTCAGACGTCAACTCTTCCGCGGAACATTGGGGTGAATTATGAACAACTCATCTCAGACCTCAGATCGCGCCAGTCAAGGCCAGCTTATCAGGAAATGCTGGTCAGTCCTCAGTCCTACCTCACGAAAAGGTGATTACAAAGAATATGTTAGATCCACCGGAACTCCCTACCCATAGCAAAGCGTCGCAAGGACATTATTTCAACGTTGGCAAACACTCAGGTTCTTGTGCTCTGTGGTGAGACAGGATGGTCAGCATGAATCATGCAGGTTCGAAGTCGTCATCACTGACGTTCATCTCAGTGGGAAGTCTACTCAAGTGCCTGCCTTCATCCTCGAAGACCAGCTCTCGCGGGGACAGCCTTGCAAAATATACTGTACAGAGCCCCGTCGTATTTCTGCGGTTTCGCTTGCGCAGCGGGTTTCGCGTGAATTGGGAGATCCCCCAGGGGCAGTTGGCACTCTGAGCTCTCTCGTCGGACATGCCATTCGTTTGGAAAGCAAGAGCACAAAAAATACACGATTGACATACATTACCACCGGCATCGCGCTGAGAATGCTGGAACGCGGCTCCGGACGCGGCGATCAGGGTACCGCGTTTGACGAGATAACGGTGAGCGTGGTCTATCTCTTCATGTCATTCCACGTGGCGGATCGGTATAATGGTTTGAAACTAGCACATAATCATCGATGAAGTTCACGAACGCACTATTGAGTCGGATTTTCTCCTTGTTGTACTCAAGTCTCTGTTACTGCAGCGTCCCGATTTAAGGTACCAGGGTCATACTTCCCGTATTGCTCCATTACTCAAGGGTCTCAATAGGGTAATCCTCATGTCTGCAACGGTGGAATCGGACAAGATATCAAGTTTTTTCGGAGGCTGCCCGGTCATTCATGTTCCAGGTCGGACTTTCCCTGTGGACGCCCTGTACCTTGAGGATGCCATTGAACATACTGGCTGGTCAATATCTGAAGATTCGCCTTATGCAAAACGACGTGAGTTTTATGCAACTACTAGTCACAGGATCCTTACATCACTTGCCTTTCTCCAGGACATAGCAAATTCTACCAGCGCAGGAACCGTACAGATTGGGACGAGTCCACACTGATCGATGAAGACGATGATACGACGTTAGTTGAAGGCGAAACTAGTGTAAAAATACCGATCTCACTCGAAAGACGCTATTCTCCCATAACGGAACGAACTGTCGAACTCCTCGACGAGCGTGCAATACCTTACGAACTGATTGTTCGGCTACTCGAGCACTTATGCCTCAAAGACCGGTCACTCCGCTCGTTTTCCTCCGCGATATTGATTTTTATGCCCGGCCTCGCCGAAATTCGTCGGATGAGCGACCTTCTTTCTGATCACCCCTCTTTTGGACAGGAATCACCATTCCGTGTCTATCCATTGCATTCTACTCTGTCAAGCGAGGATCAAAATGCCGTATTTGACGTGCCTCCGGCCGGAATAAGGAAAATAGTCGTTGGTGTGTCTAGCAGTGTTGTGTTGACGGCGTAAACTGACTTCACTCTCTCTCAGCGACAAACATTGCGGAGACGGGCATCACAATTCCTGACATCACTTGCGTCATTGACACGGGAAAACAACGAGAGATCATGTATCTGCGCCTTATGCAGCGTTGACTCGGGACTGACAACCACCCAGGTTCGACGAAAAGCGTCAATTGAGCCGCCTGGTGGAAACATTCGTTGCCAAGAGTAATGCTGCCCAGCGAAGAGGGCGAGCGGGCCGGGTCCAGAGTGGAATATGCTTCCATCTATTCACCAAACGCCGGCATGATACCGTGGTGAGTGTCGCCCAATATCTCGGCAGGACGTGGCTCAACAAGTACGTGTAGCTTGCTGAACACCCTGTTCCGGAAATGACGAGACTGAGTCTATCAGATCTCGCCTTGCGCATCAAGACCATGAAGGTAAAGATTGGAGCGTCGATCGAAGATGTCCTTTGCCATGCGTTGGACCCCCCTGCGTCAATAAATGTTCAGAGAGCTGTCGCAGCCCTGGTTGAGGTATGAAAATTTGACAGGCCCGATGCGGAGGACTGAGCATGTCCAGGTGCGAGCTCTGACACCCGCAGAAGATATTACCCCCATGGGTCGATTACTTAGCAAGCTACCCACGGATGTTCACCTCGGAAAACTCCTCTTGATAGCTGTGGTGTTTCGTTGTCTTGATCCTGCGTTGACTATCGCAGCAGCATTGAGCTCAAAATCACCATTTGTAACGCCTTTTGGGATGGAGGAAGAGGCCGATCGCGCAAAGAATTCATTCCGTACTGGTGGGTGATGCGTTTCTTGACCCTCACCTGGGTTTCATGCGGAAAGATGCAGATAATTCGGACTTCTTGACAATTCATGCTGCGTTTGCCGCTTGGCGGAGGTGTGCTAGCCAAGGATTTGCCCACAAGTTATGTCGGAAGAATTTCCTCAGTCATGAAAACCTCCTGCAGATCGAAGAGCTACGTCAGCAACTCCTTGGGTTGGCGACTTGCGTCTGATGAATTTCATGTCTCTGACGCTTCTGTTCCAGTTACTTGGTTGACTCTTCTTTCATCTGCGTAGATGCGGAATTTGTGAAGGAGCTGAGTCGGTAAGTCCTGAGTGCTCCTGTTATGCCAAGCGGTTCATCTTTGTGCCAGTGTGCGGTTTGGACGCAACAGATATCGGTTCGTCAAGGTCCCTCCTGAGTTGGACAGCAACAGCGACAACATTGCCATCGTCAACGCTGCTCTACTATCCGGGCTATACCCAAAACTCATATGTGTTGACGCTACAAATGTGCTCCAAATGCGCACACTTTCGAACAATCAAACAGTACATTTCCACCCTTCGTCTGTCAATTTTCGGAGAAAACCAAAAGATATAACTGCCAATTATTTGGTTTACTTCACTCTCATGTATGTCGTGGCATGGTATAGTATGGGTAAACATACTCACCCAAAGCTTAGGCACTCGAAGAAGTTGTACGCATGGGAGACCGCACCGATCGATGACCTAGCCATGCTCTTGTTGTGCGGCGAATGCGACTTCAAGGTCTGTCTTTGTTCGGAGGGTTACGCACTGCATCACACGTTTGTTGACGGGATCATCGATGTTCCATAGCCCATTGTGTCAGATTCAGCGATCGTGGACCGAAAGGTCAAGTATCGCCTCACGCCTAGAGCCAACGTCGCTATGAAGATTCTGCGGACTCAGCTGGGCAGTATTTTGGCACAACAATTCCGAGGAAAACCGTTGACGGAGTCGCAAGTCCAATGGCATAGGCTCGCAATGGTTGCATTGGGTAGGACCAAGCTGGAAACAGAGATCGAGCAGTCCACAAGCACGAAGATGGTGATTAGATGATTGGGACACTAAATACCAAGTACCTTGTCGTCATTATATTGGTACAGAGGGTAAATTCGTCGAGATCTATAACCTATATCATATTGCCTGGGAATGTGCGACAAGGTAGAATAGAATACATGGTCATAGGTCGACTGCGAGATCACTCCTCGTCTTCGTCCTCGCCATCACGGCTGCGCGTCACGACAGTGAGTAGACAGTAGACGGAGGTAAAAAAGTTGGTACGCACGCAATGTTGTAGAATCGGAGTTGATAAACGTCTTTTGAAGAAGCGACGACTCGAATCCAATCACGCAGAGTGTTCTTCTTCAAGAACTTTTTTGTTAAGTACTTAAGATACCGTTTTGAGAATGGAACATTGGACGTGACGGTGATTTTGTTGCTTGCTACAGGGGGGATCAATGGATATTCAGAATGTGTCATGGGATAGTACTCTACCATCGCGCGTTATCTTGACATTGTCACCAAGTTGCCCGGCCTTGCCCTCAACCTTCATGCGGTCATGAAGAAACTTTTCAAAGTCGGCGCCGTCAAAGACACCGTCAGCGGCGGGGCGAGAGTAGTCGATGATGAATTTGAGTTTCGTAGACGTAGTCTTTGCGGCGGTGGGCTAAAGCATCAAGGCGTGAGCCTACTGAGAAGGTAACTCAGCAAAGCGTTGCCTGGACTGACCATCTTGACGGGGGCTCTGCGTTCGAACGCTTCAAGGATTGTCGCTCAACAACCCCGATGATGATGATGATGATGCATGTGGCTTTAAACTGTACAGTTTGGTTCCCACGATCAAGTAGTTGACGTAATCACCAGAAAAGGAGAGATGCTCTCATATGATCCCCGAGTGAAATCTCAGTTTTTCTCACAAGAAATATATCGAAACCAATATGGCCTCATCGCTAACCCGCGAACAGGTCGCCTCTGCGCAGAGGGACGGGGATTATGCCATCAAATCCGAATCCTCCCAACCTAAACTTGACACTTCCCAATGGCCTTTACTCCTGAAAAACTACGACAAGCTGCTCATCCGCTCGAGCCATTTCACCCCCATTCCATCCGGGAGCAGCCCTCTAAAACGCGACATCTCCAGCTATATCAAGTACTTTTCCACTCTTGTCTCCGTCTAAACCTCACCCCCTCTTTTCGCAGGTCTGGTGTCATCAACCTTGACAAGCCATCAAATCCATCTTCGCATGAGGTGGTCGCTTGGCTCAGGCGGATACTGAGAGTAGAAAAAACCGGTCACAGTGGAACTCTAGACCCCAAGGTAACAGGCTGTCTGATTGTTTGCATTGACCGAGCGACGCGTCTGGTTAAATCCCAGCAAGGGGCAGGTCTGCACGTATCCTCCTTGACCGTTAACCACACGACTGACCAGTGTTTAGGAAAAGAGTATGTTTGTGTTCTGCGATTACATTCCAGCCTCCCAAATCCCACGGCCCTCCCACGCGCCCTTCAAACCCTGAGTGGTGCGCTTTTCCAACGACCCCCCCTCATTTCCGCCGTGAAGCGTCAATTGCGCATACGTACCATCTACGAATCCAAGCTCTTGGAATTTGATGAGAAACGTAATCTTGCCGTATTCTGGGTGTCATGTGAGGCCGGCACCTACATTCGAACATTATGCGTCCACCTGGGCCTTATACTTGGCGTCGGCGGTCACATGCAGGAGCTAAGGCGAGTACGAAGCGGTGCCATGTCAGAAAATGATGATATTGTGACTATGCACGATGTATTGGATGCGCAGTGGACGTATGACAACACCCGCGATGGTATGCAACAATTATCGTTCTCTGTCTTTAGACTGACACTTTACAGAGTCATACCTTCGGCGGGTCATCCGACCTCTCGAGAGCTTATTGGTGGGCTATAAGCGTATTGTGGTGAAAGATAGTGCAGTCAACGCAGTGTGCTACGGAGCGAAACTCATGATACCTGGCCTCCTTCGGTATGAGGCTGATATTTCTGTCAATGAAGACGTCGTCCTCATGACGACGAAAGGTAGCGTCCAGTTACTTGATAATCAAGTATGTATTGACGTTTGAGCAGGAGAAGCGATTGCTCTCGCGATTGCTCAGATGTCTACGGTCGAGCTCGCAACCTGTGATCACGGTGTCGTCGCGAAAGTCAAGCGATGCATCATGGAGCGAGACACTTATCCCCGCCGCTGGGGCCTTGGTCCGATGGCATTACAAAAGAAAAAGATGGTCAAGGAAGGGAAGCTTGGAAAACATGGAGAGAAGATCCACGGTGTTACTCCTGCTGAGTGGAGCCGTGACTACATCGATTACAACCGAGAAGTGAGTTCACCGCCGTAGCCGCTGTGAGCTGCGCGGGCCAAATGTTGAAAACCTTTTCAGCAGCCCTCTATCGCTGTTGCGGCCGTTGCAGCAGTCACTGTCTCCGAGCCACCGGCTCCAGAAGCAGCGAGTGAACCGTCGGGTTCTCCAAAAAAAGAGAAAGAGAAGAAACGCAAGCGCAAATCCGTAGCCGCAGAGGAGAATGCCAACGTTTCCGTGACCGTGGAAGGTACAGCAGGTGATGGGGTGGACCGCGCCGAGAAGAAGCGGAAGAAGGAAAAGAAGGAAGCGGAGGGTGGCGAGGACGATGAAGCACGGAAAGAGAGGAAGCGCTTGAAAAAAGAAAAGAAAGCGAGGGAAGCAGCAGAAAATGCGTGAGGGTATGCGTGGTTCTTGATGACTCCGAGCTTGTATGAAGTTGGCACCGGGCATTTGCGTGCTGTAATCTTGGTTCCTATCTTTGATCGTCAGGACTCATCTAACACCGCCTATGGCTGCCGTGTAGCCATCAAGACAGCATGAATACATGTGTAGCTTATAACCTCCTCAACCCACATTTCGTCGTCTTGGCATGCCTTTGTTTCGAGTTCGAGTTCTTTCGGTCTTCCACCCATATCATCTATTGCAATGACCATTGTGCCCCCAATTGAAATGTCGAAGAGCCAGAAATCGATACCCAAGTTCGAGACCGGTGAGTACTACCACCGCCCGCCAGCCGCCAACGAACTTCTTTGAGACCTGAAGTTATTTAATGCATAGGTCCCGACTATGAGATCTCGTATGCACTTGGGGAAGGCGCTTACGGAACTGTGGCAGCGGCAGCTCTCCATAAGCCCTCAGGGGGATACGTGGCGATCAAGAAGATCCCCCCATTGGCCATACCCTGTTCTGTCTGCGTACGTTACCGGAGCTCAAGTTCCTCAAGTTGTTCTCGAAAATATGTGTGAATGAAAATGCAAGTACACTTCGTCACCCTTGTACATATACTAATCCTAACGACTATAACCTAGATCATTTCGATATTGGATATCACCAAGCCTCCGTGCCTAAATGACTTCAAGGAAGTCTATTGTAAGATCGCTTGCGCTGCCAAAAATTGGGTATTTACTGAACGTTAGCTAGTTATTCAAGAACTGCAGTGATGCAAGCTGATCTGCATCGTGTCATACGCACTCGATCGCTCTCCGACGATCACTGTCAAGTGACTCGACTATTCTCTTCTTTCAATAAATACCCCCTAGACCGTCAACCTGGTTCTTCCTAGTACTTCATCTACCAGCTACCCCGAGCCCTCAAGTCCATCCACAGCGCAGATATCATCCACCGAGATCTCAAACCTGCAAACTTGCTGTTAAATGCGAACTGTGATTTAAAAGTCTGCGACTTTGGTCTAGCCCGAAGCATTAACTCGACTGCGCCCGGAGCGAAGGAGGTAGGATTAATGACCGAGTACGTCACGACACGCTGGTATCGGGCGCCAGAAATTATACTTTCGTTCAAGATGTACACCAGGTACGGTGGTTGATATTTTGCTGACCAGGATTGTCTCAACATTGTTAGGCTGCTGGTCTATGGGCTGTCGGCTGTATCTTGGCAGAGTTGCTTGACCGGAAACCCCTTTTCCCGGGCCGGGATTACGGACTCATCAACTTGACCTTATCCTGGATGTGATAGGTCAGTTTCTGCCGCAGTTGATGTTATGCTGTGCAACCTAAGTTACGTGGCTGGACACACCGGCACTGGACGAGTTTTATTCCATCACTTCAAGGCGATCAAGAGACTACATCCGAGCGCTTCCTATCCGCAAGCGAAAATCCTTCAAACAAATATTTCCCAAAGCATCCGAAGATGCCATCGACTTCCCGCACAAAACATTGGTTAAAACATCACTTTCCTAGCTGGGGATTTTGACCACTGACGAACGACGTAGACTTTCGATCCGAGAAAGCGCCTGACCGTTGGTGAAGCTCTGGAGCATCCATACATCTCTTGATTTTGACCATGAGCACGATCAGCGCGACATCAAACCCCCAGTTTCATGCTCACATCCTTCGTATAGACAAAGACGATCTCATCAAAGCGCAGCTCAAGGGTACCTCATTGTGCGAGTATAAGTGCCATCTCTGACTAGTGCCCCCAGAACTCATGTTCGACGAAATACATACATTCGTTCCCTCCATCTGATCAACAATTACAATACATGCACGTACAGCTGCAATATGCAGCCTACCAAAAAGTCGTTTAAATCATCATCTTGGACAACTTTCCCGAGTTATCGTATTGCCAAAGATGTACATTGTACATAGAGTTCACAACTAATATCGTACATAACAAAATCAGCAATCTGAAAGTCAACTGTGGAAACAACTGAAAGTCTGAAAGACAAAGAATCCAATGCGGTATACCTGATTGTTTGAGATCGTATCAATGATACAATAACAATAATCTCCGATACTGTTGAGATCAAAACTCAAAACCTACCACCTGCCCAGAACCCTGACGCAACGCCTTCCACACCGAAATCCCCAAATCTCGTATCACCATCTAACTCCGTTCCGTACATCGTACGCTTTGCTGGAGGGGCAGGGGTACCTTGTTCAGTGGCCGATGTTTTAATGGCCGTTAAACCGAGACCCGACGCAACTTCATTACTCGAAGGGGCTCTCTGGAGTCCGCTCGACCCGCTAGCTTCCCCGCGTGCCAGAGAACCCCCCGAGGCAGCGCGCCCGCTTGCCCTCGAACTCGATCGTGGGACACCAAATGTCCCAAATCGATCGGAGTGGCGACTACCTGGGCGTTCGGGATTTGCTGCTGGCGAAGGGGATGTAGGCGGCTCCGGATGAGGAAAAGTGCCCATCGTAAGAGGATATACAGCCTGGGCAGGCGTCGACGCAATCGGCACGAAGGTAAAGCTAAAGGGATTCTGATTCTCAACGTTGTTTGCGGAACTGGTTGCCGGTGCACTCATAACGGGAGGAGAAGTGGGGCCATAGAAGTTCGGCAGGCGTTCAATCGGAGGCGGCGGATCTTCTTCCTGTCCAGAGAAGACAGGAAAACTGGGACCACCGCGCCGCCTGGGGATTTCCGAGGTATCCGAAGGCTCAGCTTGTGGGGGTTCCGATGATGATGGCACCTCTCTACTTTTGTCCTCTGGTTCATGAAGCTTCGCCCGCTTGTGAGCTGGTGGACCAACATTACTCTCCAGCTCTGTCTCCATGCCCTCTTGCACCAGCTCGAAGACTCCCGAAGGGCTACTCGACATAGAATCTCGAGGACGTTTACCCAATGTTGAGTGTGGAAATCCAGGTAATAGCGAACCCGTTTGTCTAGGTTGCTCCACATTATTAGCAGATCGCAAGTCAGGTGGCACGAGCGCATCGAAATTAGAGGGATCACTTGAAAGTTCGGAAGGACCAGAATTCTCAGTGGCCGGGAGACTATAATCTGCTCAGATTGGAGAACAAAAGGTGTAGGATTTTAACATACGCAAAAGAAGGAAGGTATGGCGTTCGGACACGCTTCGGTGTTGAAGGGGGCTCTGGTATTCGTACTGAATGTTCCTGAGCTGTCGTCACTGAGGTATCAAAGGAAGGTGAGTTCTTTGCTCGAGCACAAAGATCTTGGATCTCTGATGTAAGATTCCGGATCTTCATCTCAAACGACTCGATCAAAGAAGAGACCTTCTCTTTTAAATCAGTGAGTTGTGCTTTGTGTGAATCTAACTCCTGCTGTACAGGAGCAAGCTGCTCGCAAAATGAGTACAAATATAATTCTCCGCGATATCACTCACTGCTTCGGCGATTACTGTTTCGAAGGCTTTGGTTGAAGGCCCGGGCACCGGATGCATGTTTAGCGGCGATTGGCCACTTGTATGCTCCGGGTTATTCATGGAATCTATTGGTAAATGAAAATTAGAGACGAGTTCGGAAAATTCTAGGTTGACATGATATTGCTTACGCGGAGGAGCCCCTACAGAACCGTCGAGATCTGGCTCTGGCAAGATTTCAGTATTGAGAATGCCACAAAAAGGTGTGCCTCTAACCCTCTGTGATTGTCGCTTCCGACGGCTTGATCGACCTGCTACTCCGCGCTCTCTTCGGTGTTCGGGAGATATTGACAGATTTGGTGATGGCGCGGGCGCCGGATCCCCCTGCTATTACTGGGCGTCCCACACCAAGCTTGTACTGAGTTTGTTTCGCTTTCCTTGTGCGCTGGGGGATTGGTTCGTGAGGTGTAACTTTATGGTGGCATTGAGGAAGGGCGGGGTTTGCTTCGTCCTCGGTTCCGTGGACGATGACTGAACTGGTGGATTGTTCCCTCGGTCTGGCAGCGGCGAGGCTTGGTATTCTGGTTGAAGGTGGTCGTTGTGGTGCTTGTGGAGGATTACGCCGTGGTGCTTGCGGCCTTGTCCGGAATTAGAGGAGATCACACTGTAAGAAGCTAGTTCAGGCTTACTGCGAAGCAACCAGTAAAAGATCAATGAGTGCCTCGGTCTTGAGATTTGCCTTTACACCGTAGTCCTAAGTAACATATACTGGATTAGATCCGGGATGAATTACAGGGGGGATTGATGGCTATACTTTGCACAATTTCTGTATGTCTGCACGTTTCATAGCCTCGAGGGCTTCTCTTCCTAGCGCTGGGCTCATCGGGCTTGTAGTGCAGGTCGTGGTTTGAGTGCAACACACACAATAAAGCGAACCAAACAACGCGACGTCACATGATCAGCGTGCACTTCCTAACCCTAAATTAGGGTTTAATGACTCGTCGTCCACGCGGCGCGGGCCGGTTTTGCTAAGACGTTGCGCATTTTCCTCAAACGAATTATGCCAACCTACGACCTTGCACAGATTGCTCAACACAACACCACGACGTGCGTATCATCTCCGTCCACTCCCAACTCTCACCCATCTTCCACACAGCTCCTGCTGGGTCATTATCAGAAACAAGGTGTACGATGTCACCGACTTTCTATTCGTATGTCTCTACCTATCGATCCTCTTCTCCATTTCACTGCTTCTAGGACCACCCCGGAGGACCTCAAGTGATCATGGAATTCGGAGGACGAGATGCTACCGCAGCCTATGTACCGATCCATCCATCTGACGCACTCGACAAGAACATTGCTCCCGAAAAGCATCTTGGTGATCTTGACCAAGCCTCAATTCTCGAACTGAGGCAGGCAAAGAAGAACCAAACTAAAACAAGGGATGAGCTGCGAGTGGAGGAGGCTCTCAAGAATAGACCCCCCCTCAACCGAATAATCAATGTCCAGGATATGGAGGTAGAGATGAACCCCACCAAACTCTTGCTCTTTTTGACGCTGACGTTCCCCGTAGGAAACAGCCAAGAAAATTCTTCCTTACAAAGTTCTGGCTTACTATGCGTCTGCCGCAGATGACTCCATAAGTATGTCCCGGTTTCTGCGTGGTTACCCATGTCACTGAAGCGACGCGAGAAGCGTATATGGAAAACGCTCGTGCGTTTAGCCGTTTTTTCTTCCACCCTAGAATCATGAGGACCGTCTCTGGCTGTGATACCTCGTCAACCATTCTTGGCTACAAGACCTCCATACCCGTGTATATTAGCGGTTCTGCATTAGCCAGACTAGGACATCCTCTCGGGGAAGTCAATCTTACGCGCGGCGCATACAAGACTGACATCATCCAGATGGTTTCCACCAACGCTTCACTGTCGTATCGCCAGATTGCCGCTGCTCGAGGTTCACCCGACCAGCCCATCTTCTTCCAGTTGTACAAACACAAGAATGATGCTACCGCCGCCAAACTTATTCGAGAAGTCGAGGCGCTGGGCTACAAGGCGATTTTCCTTACTGTCGATGCACTCGTACCGTCAAATCGAGAGATGGATACCCGTGCCCCTCACTACCTAGAGGATTTTGAGAAACAAGGAGTTAGACGTCAACTAGATTCCAAGGCTGATGAAGAAGAAGTCGGTATATTAGGCACCGCTGGCGGACTCATTATCAATAACGATGTTGACATGACTTGGGAAAGGGTGCGCATTTTATGATGCGATTGCATTCAGTTCACGTCATATTCGATCTGCAGAGCATACCGTGGATGCGAAACACCACAGGGCTTCCCATAGTTATTAAAGGCACGCCTTTTTGCGTATTTTCCGCACGCGCTGACAACCAGTGTAGGTATTCAATGTGTTGCGGTAAGATTGTTTCGGTTTCATCGTCGCTAAGTTCTAACTGCAGCAAGGATGCCGTTCTTGCTGCAGAGGCTGGCTGCGAGGGCATCGTGTTGTCGAACCATGGTGGTGAGCTCTAACCTTGCAAACTGCGAACGTGATTCATCTTCATTGTTATAGGTCGTCAACTTGAATAGTGAGCAGCTAATCTGGTTAACAATTATCCCAATCCCAATTACACAACTTAAAATGTAGCTCGCTTCCGCCTTTGGAAGTACTTTATAAGCTGCGCAAGGAACATCCCGAAGTGTTTGAGAAGACTGAAGGCACGTAGTAAACCCTGTTGTTTTTCAATCTGCCTGAACAAACAACTGCAGTCTATATTGATGGCGGCATTCGTCGCGGCACTGGTCCGTGAACAAATGACCAGATTCATCACCTTTACATTTATGCTTCTTAGATGTACTCAAAGCCATCTGCCTCGGTGCAAAGGCTGTTGGACTTGGCCGCGCCTTTCTCTACGCGCAGAGTGTGAGTGTGCCTCTTGTGTGGCATACATCCGGTTGATAGTTTCTCAGGCTTACGGCGAAGCTGGCGTCGTTCATTTGGTGCGAATCCTGCAACGCGAAATCAAATTCGGTATGGAGTCTCTCGGTGTCCGGTCAATCAACCAACTTTGCCCTGAAATGGTGAGTGCTTAAGAGTAGGCGAGATTTTACATTGAGCTTGTCAATTGAGGTTGAGCGCGTGGATTGGCAACCTGCCATACCTGCCAAGCTATGAGAGTCGAAGAGTGCATGTAATGGTCATATATATTCTGTTGTCTATCTGCCAACCCAACCACGCCCTGCTCTACGAGTCTTTGTTCGGATCTTGTTACCTTGCTTGCAAGGTCTTTCCTTGTCTCGCTTTTCGGCACACACGTGATCTGATCACGTGACCAGCTTGCGTCATCGTTCCATCGGACTCCTACGCACAATCTGATGTCGTCGCCCACGGCTAATTGTGCACTGTTCTTCTCTCTCACCAAGTACGCGAAAGGGATTTTTCATTCAGAGGAACATCGACAGCGAGTGAGCTGCGAGCTCTTGCAGCCCATCGTCCGAGCAAAAGGAGGGGTGTTGATGGACGTGAAGGAGATGGGCGGCGCTGATCTCCATCGACGGCGGGTTGGTACGCGATACAGCACAGATCCAGAACACCGACGCTTCCTTCTGCATCTCAATTGAGAGGATCACGTGTGTACCGAGTCGATATGTGACGCGTGACGGAGACTTTTTGGACTTTTTGGTGTCTCGCGCGATTTACGTGATCTCGTGGATCACGTGTGTACCGAGTTGGCCACTCGGGAGTGCCGTCTGCGACGGCAGATATCTTGCTTGTTACTTAGGATCCACTATTGTCTCAGCAAGTAAGAACGAGAGGTGGCCCGTGGGTACATGTATAGCCACTTATGATTGGATAAGGAGGACGTGTTTGTAGTTATTTACGATTAGCTGAGGAAGAGGACAGGATGGGCTCGATCCCCCACGCGACGGGAGATATGATAGACGCCAGCCAGTGCAGCCCAGCGAACAACGATGGCCCACGAAGCCACCCGGCGAAGCCAAGGTCACTCCGCACCAAGGAAACGAGTCGATGAACGGCGCGAGTGCACGAAACGCATCGCGCGACCACCCAGACGGTGACTCAACGAACCTAACAAGATTGTCGGAAGACCCTATGGACACGGTGGGCAACGACAAGGGTCGTGCCGTCTGCGATGGCAGATACTTACAATACCTTGCTTGGTAGTCACTGCGGCATTCAAATGGATTACGAAGATTACAG
>JBBPRK010000082.1:0-45349 GCA_038093075.1 Boletus patriciae
CGAACTATCTTGTTCTCGTTCCCCCATCATCTCTACTCTGAGCTCACTCCCACTACACTCAAGTAACTCCTTTGTCGTAACCAAGCTACCTACCAAGAGTCCTAGTAAGTCTCCACTAGGAACGCACTCCCTTCCTGTCCCTGCGCAATCGAGGTCCTAGCGATCTCGATAACCCCCTCGCCCGGTCCTGCCATCCCACCCACTTACGCCCAGTCACGCCCCCTCTCTCGCGCCATCCGTCTGCGTAATGGCGCTGATGGCAAAACAACAATGGCAACTCGGAGTGCAGCAGGGGTAAGCGGGCGGCGTGTCGTTGTCACTCGAATACTTGTTTTTACTTATGTGCTTGAAATACATACAAGTGCTCAGTTCGTAATGTGCGCTCAAGTGTGTAAGTGTGGATAAGTACGAAATAAGTGTGGAATAAGTGTATTTCAAGCAGAGGGATCTTGAAACCCTTGAATTTACTTGGACTGTTTTGGTCGCCAAGCCAGTATAAGTGACGTTAAGTAAATTTCAAGCAAGGTTAAGTAATGTGAAGATTTCCTGATGCCATGCAAGCATGTGAACTGAAGGAAACTATTCATGACAGAACCAGGTTGGCTACACCTATCCTTGTGTGATGCATCGACACCAGCAAGATTAGATCTCACGACCACTGGCAACAGTTCCACACAGTTTATGTGGTGTATTGTAGCAGTAAGGCAATACCTCAGGCTATGGTGGTGAAAACTTGAGGGCCTCCTAAGGCACCTGAGTGGGAGCCGATGTGTAGGGATCATATCCGATTGCTGAATCTGGGGGTGGATATTCCCCTATTGGTGACCAGGTGGTATCAGAGTCCATCTTCCCCTGAGTACATAGAAGATTCCCGGGCTCTGAGGGATCTCATCTCCCAGCTTGCTACATCTTGACATTACTCTCCCCTTCATTCTTGCCACTCAGTACACAATGTTAAAATATACATACATATGCTACACACACTACGCAAAAGTTGTACACACATTTACATGAGGTACAAAACACAACTCGAATGAGAGAACAAAGTCCAGGAAGATGATAAACATAAACAGAGAATCAACGAAAGCAAAAGCAAGACATACAGCTTAGATTGGAGTTTCCTGAAGCACAAGACCACTTAGCCCCCGTCTCCGTCACCCTGGGTCTGCACCTGCACTTCCAGCTGGAGCCTCTCCATCTCAGAACGGAGGTGCAATAGTGCTTCCTCCCCCTGCGCCAGATGTGTCCGTGCGACATCTAGTGCCGCCTGCACCCTTTCAATGTCTTGCGGGCCGGGGCTGTATCGTGTGTTGGGGGGAGGGGTCGGTGGGGCTTCGGGTGCGGGCGAGTACACGCGTCTGGGGGAAAACGGGAACGAGACGAGATCTGTTTCTGTGCCCAAGTTGTGAGGCGAAAGGGCGCGTGATGGGTTAGGCACAACGGTAGGCATGAGGGGCGATGCAAGTTCCATGCTCTCGTCGGTTTCGATTGCGTCCTCGAGCGGCTGCGCACTGAAGATGTGGTGCAAGTCCTGCGCGGATACGCGTACCCAGAGTCAAACAGATGCGTTGGCGTGTATGTATATAATGAAGAAGACCTACGTGAGCAGGCCGCAAAACAGATGAGCTAGACGAGGACGCTCGAAGCTGTGCGATTTCCCGCAAAAGGGCTTTTTCTCGGTCGCGTGCAAAGGTACGGGCGTGCTGAAGCTGTTCTCGAAGGTCGTCAACCTCGGCTTGGAGTCTTTTGCCTTGTCATGAGCAATGGCCTCTCAAATATGGGACGGACGTCTCACCGGACACATTCCCCTTCGACCCGTAGGACGTCTTGGAAAGTACCCATATTTATCTCATCCGTGACCTATGCAATGGTCGACTTTCGCGGACAAGAAAAATGAGAGAGTACGCACCCTTCGCTGCCTTGCAGCCGCTTCGATCAACGTCGTCCGCTCTGACACAAGAGCGTCCATTTGAGTGGTCATCGTACGTATCTGGCTGTCGAGCTGGGCTATTGAAAGCATCGTCGAAGGTGATGCCGGTGCTGGTGTTGATGTGATATTTCCAGAGTCCAGCGGGCGTGACAGAGCATTTGGATCGACGGATGCACTTCTTGTTCGAGAACCGGGTGTCGGAATAACCTTGTGGCCATTTCGCAGTGCTGGCGCCTGAGGTTCCTTGTCCGAGCCGCTGGAAGCTGAGGCCGCCATCCTGGCTTGTTCAAGCTGTCCACGTCATATAAGTTAAATGAACTCGTATCATGGCACGATGCACACCCTCTCCGCAATATGACGAATCTCGATTTCCAGAGATCTATTTCGTGCGCTGTTGCTCTCCAGGAAGCGAAGACACTCCTCGTCTGATAATGGTTTCGGCTCAGGAAGCCTCTTTCCAAGTTTCCGCTTCTCGAACGCGTGGGTGGTGACATTCCGAGGTTCTCCTGTCAATGGTTGATGTTCGTCGTCACCGGGAGAGGTGATGCAGTCTTCTAGTTCAGCCTCGCGCACTGCAACCTTGGCCTCGAGTTCCTCGATGCAGAGGTTCGCCTCCTCTACAGTTCTGCCGTGGCTCTGTCGTTCAAAGTCAAGTTCCATCCTAAGTCTGGCAATTATGGAGGTGGCGTATGCCAGCAAGTCGTCATTATGGTCTTTCGCCCCCCTACCATCAACCGCGCCTACGGCAATCTGCTCTGGGAACTCGACGTTGAGATTGCCTCGCTGGAAGGCGTTGGATGGGTTTGGAGAACGGGAAAGACGACACACCTGCATGTTTAGTGATCTGCATCCGACTACACGGCCATGAGCTCCATTCATTCGAGACTTGAACTGATAAATAAAATGGATGGGGGGAACACCATACAGTCCATGCCACATAATTGAATGTCTGGGAGTAACTTGGGGGAGAAAAAGGGCTTTCAACATACCTTTTTCGATCAGATCCTCGACGACGTCCTTCAACTCGTCCCTCTCTACCTCCAGATTCTTTGCCACGCTACGCCAACGATTCACTTCTTGTACGAGCTTCATCTTCGCCCGCTCCTCTGCCGAAATTTCCAGCGCATGTTGAGAACGCAACGCATCCAACACGTCGATCGTTTTCAACAAACGGGTGTGGGCGGTCGAGGCACGCGCGCTATATGCCTCCAAACGCGTCTCGAGGGTCGCTATCTATCAAAAAAAGACGTAATGAACGAATGAGACCCAGTGTGGCAAAGTCAGTGTCGTAGGAAACGTGCGCACTCGGTCTTCCTTTTCCCGAAGCAACGCTTTCACGTCGTCTTGCGCCGCTTTCTGGTCTCGCGCGCGGCTTGGTCCCATGCTATATTATTCTGATTCGTGTCCTGTTGGCAGTCGTGGCCGGCGTACGGGGCATATAGGACGCGGAGCTCGGCGCTGGCAGCGGTCTTCAACATACACATAGAAGGAAATTTGGGCGAGACGCCTGAAAGGCTTCGTGGGCGCTCTCCCCGCCAGTTTGGGAAACGCCCACCGTTGGCGCTGTTCTCTCCATCCATCTAGCCGGTTCGCTTGTGATAACCCCATGGCCGCCAACGCCGAGACCGTGGAATGGGAAACGCCGTTTCTGAACCCTCTATCGCATCGCCCATGGGTTCGCCGGGCGTTGATCATCCTCAACCAGCCTTTCTCGCTACGTTTGCTCGAGACGCTCTGGATCGCTTGCTCGTGGAGATGTTGTGCCGATGGCGGTGCCAACCGCCTGTATGATCTCCTGGGGGAGGCAATAGATGGAGAGCAGTTGCGACAAATGTGAGTGGAACTTGGATTCGACGAGCCTCGTCCATCTCGTTGCCCGAGCCTCTGATCGGTGGATATCCATATAGATACATCCCCGATCTCATCAAGGGTGATCTAGACTCGTTGCGCGAGGACGTTCGAGAGTACTATTCCACAAAGGTTCGTCTTCGTAGGCTTCGCAGCTGGACAGGTGATCTTACGACACCCCAGGGAGTACAGGTCGTGCAAGACCCGGATCAAGATACCACAGATCTCATCAAGTGCATCGAAACGCTGGAAGAGAAAGAACGCAAGGAAGGGCACAAGGTTAGACCGATTCACCGACTGACTACAGTGATAAATCTAAGCATTCGGATCCAGTACGAAATACTGATTCTCGGCGGATTCTCTGGCAGACTCGACCAGACTATACATGTCCTCTCACACATCCACAAGATCCGAGAAACGAGGCCACGACTCTATGTCGTTACGGACGACAATATCGGCTGGGTTCTTGATGGGGTGAGTGTGGACGTCGAATCATGGAGCTCCGGTCTTGAACAGCGCCAAGGGTCATCACCGGATATCCATCGACCACGACGTTTTGGGCCCTACGTGTGGTCTCTTACCCGTCGGTATAGACTCCACCGTGTTGACCACATCCGGTCTTCGATGGAACTTGGGTAAATCAAAAATCTCTACCTTGTGTGCTTTTGCTGATCATCTGCTTGAAGATGAGACAGAATCCTCGTTCGGCGGCCTAGTGTCCACCTCCAACCACCTGGTCCCCACGGAGCAATTCGTGACGATCGAGACCTCTCGGCCGATCTGGTGGTGTGCGGAGCTGCGTAAGAGGACCTGACCGACGCAGCTGCGCAGCCACGATCTTTTGCGAGAGATGAAAAAGCCTCGAAGCAAGTATAGCATATGGCAGCAGCTAAGTCATACGCACGACACGTTTTGCAGAATTTATTATTTAACACGGGTGAACATGTCATCCGCAATGTGAAGAATGTACTGAAGTTTCCCTGACCGAAAATTTGAAGCTTAAAATATGGGCAAACGCGTTGACTCTGCATAGATAATTGATTGGTGTGGATGAGAAGTTTTCTGGTGATTGAAATGTGTGCGCAAACTTCAAATACACACCACTATTTAGGACTACACAAATATAGCCCCAAGACCGGTTATGCGAGTTTCAGGCCTTCAGGCGTGGTCCGCATTGCTCGCATAACTGGGTGAGTGGTGACGCTTTCACTACCAGGCATAGCCACCCCCAACTTCTCCGCCGCCTAAAGGGAACAAAAATGCAGTCAGCCAAATCCAACCAGTGCCACGCCAACGATCGCGATCACCCATCTCATCGACCCCAACCACCTTCGAAAAACAAAAAGGGAGAAACATGACAACAGACTCACCTGCGTCAATAGATCCGCATCAATCTCTGGAAGCACCTCCCGTATATCACCCGCCCACGGGACAACCTCCCACCTCGTCGGCGGGTTCTCGATACAGAGACAAATATCCGCCGGAATGTGGGCGCCGTTTTCAGCATTAAAGTCGGCGCGCACCTGACTTTCCTCTGTATCGTCGTCACCATGATGTGTCGCCATCGTCAAAAGGGTGCAATTCGAGACCAATGCTCACCAGCCGACAAGGCATCCAGTTGCGCCATCATAGCTTCGACAATCTTCTCCGCAGATTCTCGGTACAGTCGTCGCCGCGCAATCTCGCAGAGAAGTTTATTAAACGACGATTGGTACTGGACGTATCTGTGGTGCAGGTCCTCTACAACCAGCAATCGCTGTTGAAGCGCTTCCAAGAGATCTTCGCAGTCGCCCTGTACAACAGCACGGAGATGGGTTCGAATCATGAATCGAGAGGTGGGTCACGGGTAAGCAACAAAGAGGAAAACGCACCTCGACGTCTTGTTGCTTCTGAAGCATGTCTGACATGATATCTCCGAGTTCGTCTAGATCTTCCAATATACTACGGCTCGCATCTAGTTGTTGTTGTGCAGCAGTTTTAGCAAGCACCATTTTCTCACTACATCGTAGGGTATGAGTGATACGTCTGCCAGCAATCGATTCCCTGCTCACTGGATTCCTTGAATGGAATGAACGTCTTCCTCCAGCTCAGCCATGATCGCAGGGAGCTCGTCCGTGTCTCGATGCATTGCTGCAAGATTGGTATTGGTATGACAATGACAAACGAACCCCTTATACACCTACCTTGCATCTCTTCTTCCGAATGAGATATCCCAGCCTCGCTGTCATGAAGTGCATCGGCCATTTGGTCATAATGTGACGCCAAGCTCTCCAGATGCCTTGCCATCACCGTCGTCCTCCTCTCCTGGGAAACCAACAAAGACTCGATCGGAGGCGGTGCATTCGAGACAGGCAAGGAGTCGCGTATAGAAGAAACCGTGGTCGAGAGAGTCTCTGGGTAGTCGTACGTCGTTGACATGACGTCCTGTACGCAAATAGATCAACATTCCCAAAGAAAGATGGTAAAAGGGGAAGGGAAGACAGGACACGCACATCAAGCCTCGCCCGATCGCTTTCCACGGCATCCAACACCTGCTCAACCGCACTTTCATCCACAAAGTCTCTCAACGTCTTCCACGTCGACCGGTCGACGTGCTTCGTCGCGAGCTTCCTCCCAAAGACGTTCACTCGGACAGTCGCGGAAGGACTCTGGGTAGGGTCGATGATATCATTCACCTTGTCGAGCGGGTGTTGGCTCCCGAAAAGCGAAGAATCGGTCGAGGATTGGTGAAACCCAGGAGGGACGAGTTGTGTGCCGAGGGATTCAAGGACGGCATCGAGGGCGGAGGTACGCTCCGAACGGATGGCGTCCCATTCCTGTCGTATGTTGATAAGCGCAAAAGGTGAGGTGAGAGGTATGGGACGACAACGCACGCGGATCTGCTTGTCAAGTTGGGCACGTTTGTACTCGATGCTCCGTGCCACGCTGGCAGCCAGCTGCGTGAGAGTAGGGGGTGAGAAGAAGCCATATGATGTGACATGGCTCACCTTGAGCTGCTCGATGACCGCCTCGCTGATCCACCTTACCTTGGCGTCGAGGGCGAGCACGTCGACGGCACACTGCGCAGACGCGTTTGTGAGGGCATTAGCCTTGGAGCAGAGCTGTTCACCGTGTTGTAGGGCCTTTTTGGATTGAAGTACAAGGGAGACAAGATGGGGCTGGTCCGCGCGAGTCGCAGAGGGCGGAGATGTCATTGGTTTACATTCACATGCTGTTCGCGAGCTCGAGCTTAGTGAAGGTGGCTGTGACTTCATTCCCGAGATTATGATGTTTCCTCCACGCTTCCTCCTCGACGCATACAGTCACCCGCGATAAAAGTACAATGCTCTATTACAATAACACCCTCTTAGGATTCGAGTTTCTTGACAATATTCTTTGCCTGAATGTCGTTAATACTACATCCAATGAGCAAATTCAGCCCGACATACCTGGTAGTTGGTCCTCTTTCCTGTATTGTTGTTCTTGATAGAGTACCGAAGGTCCTGCAAACAAACACGCGGCCATTAGATGTCGACGCTCTCATCCGACCAACACGTACTGCGCCAGACCCGTGCACGTCGACTATTTCGCCTACGCTGTGCGAGACGTTGTCCTGCGCGCCGCCGACAGGTCTATACTCGACCTTGTCTCCTTTCTGCGCTAGGAGGTCAGCGGGTGGTCAGCGGATCATCTAGCTCGTCACCTGGTACTGTGCTTCGGTTTTTTCAGCCTGTCGTGGTTGTCAGCTACGAGATCGTCGAGCACACTTGAACGACCTCACCATAAGTGACGATTTCTCTTCAAAGTTGTACTTGCGGGTGATGGAAAAGACGTTTCCTATCCCCCCTGGTTTATATACCGTTGAGTCATGCACGACGTCACCGACTGAATCGATTCAATGACGTCGACGCTCCTTTCCACAAGTCGACGTCCGATCATGCATCCAAAACAGGTAACCGCTTCTGATTACATAACCAGTTTCACGTGACCTCCCTCCGCGAGAAATGTTACAGCGAAAAGACAAGTTCTTTGACGTCGACGATGACGGAGTCGAGCCCTCTCCCTTCCGACGACGAGAATCAGCTCCTTCAGGTGTGTTCCAAAACCAGCCTTTTATCGCCCAATATCCTGACGTCGGCGACAGGCAGCGCTCGAACACCCGTTTGAGCCCGCCGAAGTGCCGCTCAGCTCCTCCACCGCGTCTGTGTCCCCACCCGCCCCCGCCCCTCCCACCGAACCCACCCCCTCAGGGGCTCCTCCCACCGAAGACGACACCTGGCAGTCAGCCTACGCTTCCCAACTCTCCGAATGGCGCGCCCAATCCGCCGACGCCCGTGCCAAAGCCGAACTTGCCCGTGCCACATGGGAAGCCCTCCGTACCCGCGAATTTGCCGAGCGTCAAGCCCGCGGTCAACCACCTGAATCGTGGGATGGCCTCGGTGATCATATCACCGCCTCGACCGCCGCTGCCACTGAAGCTGTCTCCCACTCCCTCTCTGCGTCGCTTGCTTCCCTCCGTTCGGCCGAACCCGTCGAGCCGCACGAGCAACCCGAGGAGAGTGCGGAACGCGCGGTACAGCATGGAAAGACAGAGACTGGCTCACCTTCTCAGCGATGGGAACACCTCTCGTCCTCGCCAACGTCTTCGTACCCTTCCATGTCCTTCCCGGATGCCTCCGCACCCCAATCACCCTCCCCCCAACACGCCGTACTCGCGCCAACTTCCGCTCCAGCTCCAGCTCAGACTGATTCGCATCCGAAAGCAGATCAGAACCCGACAATAGTTCCTCCTTCCATGCTCCCCTCCATCATGGACAACAGGGTCGCACCACGGACACGACTATCACTCGTATTATCCTCGCTTGCTATTAACCTGCTACTCCCGTTCATTAACGGCGTCATGCTTGGTTTCGGAGAGATCTTTGCAAAAGATGTCGTCATTGGATGGTTTGGTTGGAAAACGCGGCGTGGAAGTACAGCTGCTGGTCTTGGGCTTCGGCGGTGAATGCATCTCTCACAAACGTGCTAGCCGTCATTGTGGGGTGATGTAGAATATATATAAGTCGGGCCCATATCTATCCATTGACACCACTACCTATAGTCGTACGTTGTTGGGGCTGTCTTTGAGAGCTTGTCTAACTCCCAAGTCACCCAACACGGCCCTCATAAAGACGCTGTACACATGCACAAAAACAACGCTTGTCCCCTCCCAAAATGGAATCAAACATTTGCTCTATACCTTGTTGTCCCTTGTCGCCAGCAGTATTGGTGTTGCATTGACCAACCAAACTGTGCCGACGTAGTCATCCTTGCAGTCCCCCTTTCTTTGCGACTCAGCAACATTAGAAATCTCCCTTCCGCTGCGCACACCTCCTCGATCGTCCTCTGCCGCTCCGCCTCCTCCCTCGCCGATCTTCCCTCCAATCTCCCCATCAATGCCTCCCTGTGTGGATGCATTCCCCTTGCCTTTTAATTCTTTATTTTGCTACTGCTGCTTCGGTGAGTTGGATGTGGAGTCTGAAACGAGCGAACTCGGGCTCGCCCAGGCAGTTGGCATCTCAAAGGATAAGGCCTAGGAGTCGACGATCGAAACGCGGCGACCACACGCTGCTCGTCCCGATATTTACTGTACCCCTATAGCAAACGGATGATGGCCGAGACGCGTGGTACAAGTATATTTACGTCAGTCCTCTGCTGTCCCTTCGGTGCGTGTGTGCTGAAGCGCTGACTGCTCATAGAAAGTCAGTTGCTACAGGGCCGTATCTCAGTCTGGTGCCATCACGTAGTTGGGTGACCGACTCTACCACCATTTGCGCCACTTAAAAAATCCAGGGGATTGTTTGTGGTCTGGAGGTCCGCGCAAAGCGGCATCGGGGGGGCCTATTACCGCCTACAAAGGAAACGATGTGACCATTAATATTGCTTCCAGACCCGAAATGTGCGGCCCGAGGTGCGCCTGCGGTGGAAAGAAGTCCCGATGCACGGTCTTCACACATTTCTGTGCAAAATGGGATTCTCCTAGGTGTGACTATAAAATGGCTGCAGTATGCTCACTGACGGTGCAGGTGGTTTACACATTATCATGGAACCTCGAGCTCGGCACGCCTTGGAACTCGCCGCGGCAGTTGTCTGTCAAACCATTCTTCTCGCCGCCTGGTGGGGATTCATGGGTGCAGTTTTCGCAGACAACCCCCTCCTTTTTCCTGATCATTTCGCTGTCCTCATGTTTTCGAGGCCCACCGAGACAACTTGGATAGTCACTCTGCTGGCTACCTCAGTGTCGGTGGCGACCACAACGTATGGTTTCATCAAATTTTGCGGAACATTCCTCACGATGCCTTACATCACTCAGTTTTTTGTCAATCGCTTTCAAGGAAGCATTGCGGCATCGTATGCATAATTCAGTCTCGTTGATTCACCTTAGTGCCGGGATCGCATTGGCCAGGAATTCGTTCTTCATCAACTTTCGCCATCCGATCCCGGCCTTGGTAACAATATTGGTATTTGGGGTGACAAAGTTGTTGGTGTCGAGGTATACCAGATGTTCGGTTCTCCAGGAAACTAAAGATCTCACGATATCACGCAGCTGGACTACACTGCTGACACCGACTCTTGTCACTTGGACCGTTAACGCATCTGCGTTGGAACTTGATCTCACCAGTAGTTGGTTCGAGTCGGCACTTCGGCAGGAACTGGGCCAGAGTGGCGCTGCTCTAGGTGATGTCGAGTCTCTGAGCTTGAGCCATTATCATTCACAATCCGACCAGTTCGCGGTAACTCAACTGAGATAATTGATCTTGAGGGCATGTTGAGTGGTATCGCTGCCGCGAAATACAGTTTTGGCACACCAGGAATATTTTCATTCAATGGTGTCAAATACAACATATCTACGGGTACGTGCGGATCGAGATTCGTTCGCTGTTGATATGTACCATGGTATAGGTGGTGTGCTTCCTGCAGTACCGTCGTATAACGGTACATCCGATCCCGCCTCAGATAACAACACCGGTCTTGCATTCGCCGGTGGTCTAGTTCCGACAAACCTTAGTGTGCACTTTCCCAAGGGTCACGCAATAGATGGACTATATCATGAATTCGCATTACAGCAACAAGGTCTAACTGCAAATGTGACGTGTCACCAGACCAACACTAGCTCGGCAGGCAGTCTGAATGTTAACTCTTCATTCTACCCGATATCTGTTCCCTTTGCTAATGGAACTACCGATTACTGGCTGTGGGCATGGAACATGACGGGTGACTGCAGCCAAGGTGAGTGTTATTCATGGGCGTAATTGCAAAATACGAATGACAATTCATCAAACGCAAGGCCCACCATCCCAACAGCAATATGTGACGCGGTCCAACTCCTCTACTATCCCACAGGCTACTTCGAGTGGGCTAATATCCTCTCTTGTGTGCCCATATCCTCTTCGACAAACCAACTTCTCTTGGGACAATTTCAGTGAGTTTGGTCCCCCGCTTTCTGCTTTTGTCTGCAATGCAGTCAACGTCTTTGTTTCAGCTGTGATTACCAATGCAAGTTGGAAATACGAATTTCTCGGATTAACGATTTGCACGATAAACCCACTCGTCACGACTTCTCTCGTGAACTACTCGAATGGTGTTGTAAACACGACCGTCAGCAGTTCACGATCACTCGGGAGTGGCAACACGACCTTGACCCAATTCTTGGCGGCCATCGTTGACTATCAATCACGGACCACGCAGGGTTTGACTACAAACACTATCGGCGATGCCCTGTATTCTATTTATGTCTCCGCATCGGGCAACCACTCGTCCAGCACCGAGGACGTGACTAACCTCCTATTATTGGAAATGGTGAGCATTTCCGGTCTTATGTACTGTCAAATCGAACGAACAAGTGCGCTTTCAGGAACGATACTGGCAGGGAGTCGTCGAGTTTTCCGGAACGGTGCGTCTTTTCCATCCCATCCAGTTAAGCTGAACGGACCTCATCGATCATCCACACTCCAGTTCCTCCGATCCGCATTTTCGGCGTACCCACGCAATGTTCCGGCCGAGGCACAGATCTCTCTGAATGGCAATGAGACGATCAGGACCATGGGATGGTGCCGTCGGTCGTCGATATGGGAGTATACCATCATTCCCATCACTATCGTCGCGTTGATGATGTATGCCGCCGTCGCCTACACGCTGTGGCAAGTCTTCATCAAACAAGACAAGGAGTCGTTTTCTCGGTTTGACCCGTCGAACCCGATCCACCTGATGATGGTGTCTTCGACGAGGGATCACAACGACGCCAACGACGATTTGGAGGATTGGTTGGGCGGCTTTGAGCGTGGTGGGATCGGGAAGAACGAAAACATGAGGGTGCAGCTGATGCATGTCACGCAGGATCGGAAGCGATTCGTGGTGACTGACGATTAGGTATGATCGACGTGCCAGTTGCAATAGTTGTGGCTGAGGATGCGTGTGGACTTCTACGCAGTGACGAGACCCCCACCCCCCTGCGGTACTAGATGTGATTTGCTACGCTGGCGTGGCAAGGCTTCGGAGGGATTGGGCTGCTGTGGGGTTTCACGTGCAGAAGCGGTCCTCTCGTTCTGACATTACCCAACCCCGTACTATGCCCTCAAGACTGGCGTATTAACATTCTGCACGGCTTCCATTTACTACTACAGTACACTATCTTGTAATACATAACATGCTGATGCATAATGTCTTCTAATGTATTGAAGCATTGAGTCTGGCCAGCCACTGAAATGTGCCAACAGTACTCATCCATCCGTTCCAGTGCGAGCAGTCCCGCGTTCTTCTCCCCCTTTCTTTTTTCGTCCTCGTTTACTAGTATCCCCGGTCGTCCCTCCAGGCAGTGGGACATACCTCACATCCCCGGCACGCACATTCCGCCACGGCCGTCCCGGATCCAGCGCCTCCGTCACACGGTTCGCCTCCCGTAGTGGGCCCGCCACCCGTCCCTCCTCCTCCCTATCCTCCTCCCGAGACGCTGGTCGAGACGCCGGTCGAGACACCGTCGGCGTACTATACGACGACACCGTCACCCTCTTCGTCTGCGAATTCAGCGACAGCACCGTGCGCGTGGCGGAAGGAGGCGGCGGCGTGCGCGACGTTCTCGCCATCTGCATCTGCATTTGTGCCTGCGACCCAGGCAGCATCGGAAACGCCCCCTCCGCTGCACGCGCCTCCTCGATCGCCCTCTGTCGCTCCGCTTCCTCCCTCGCCACTTGCTCCGCCAATGCCCCCTCCAATCTCCCTACCAATGCCACCCTGTCTCGCTCGTTCAACAAGGCCGAGGTACAGTGGGGACACGCGTAGTGTGGCGGGTTGAGCGTACATAGAATCAGTCCGCATTGTCGACACATCGGGACGTAGCTCGAGAGTGCATGGTTTCGAGCTGGTAGATAGACATAACCCACGGGGTCAGTCCAGCAGGTCGACGGGGATGCGGATCGACGGGCAAGGCGGGGAGGGGAGACTTGCCTTGGCAGAAACACCCCCCTTTGGGATCTTTGGCACGACCATTCGACCCTCGTGCGCCATCGAGTCGTGCTTCGAGTACGCGTACGGCTTTACTCTTGGGTGGCTCAGGCGTGGAAGCCTTCCCCTTGCTTTTTCCCTTGTTTTGCTGTTGCTGCTTCGGTGGCGTTGGATGTGGACGGATACGGTCTGAAACGAGCGAACTTGAGCTCGACCAGGGAGTTAATGGTGCCATCTCAAAGGATAAATCGATAATCGGAACGCGGCGACGATATGGGGCTTGTCCCCATGCACGTTTCTAATCTCGGTTTCGGAACCCTTCAGCGGAGTGTTAAATGACGGCTGTAAGGCCTTAAGGACGAGACGCGACCTCGCCTTGTCTGAACGGCCGCATCCTATCATAGTTGATCACCAAAATATCATCTTAACCTCGAGGGACCCGGGTAGAAGCTCGTGCGGTACAGAGGTGACGAAGGAGTTGAAAAGACCGCACATTGCCGCATCCGCCGAATCTGAAGATCGTGATCATAGTACCTGCGAACTTAGCCGAGGATGAAACCACTGGCAAACTTTCAGTGTAGGAAACCTTAATCACCTTTCATGTTGCTTGAGCAACCTTTAGTGGCTTGTGGTAGACGATAACGTTGTCCCGACTCCACAGACATAATGCTGGTTCCACTGGAAATGATCTCAGAAGGTATGGATTACAATGGCCATCAAGACGTGTTCCGACGTGGCGCTGGGCTGATGCGGCTCAGGCTATTGTCTCTTTTTAGACGGGCCAGCAGCAATTTCCTCTTGTCTAACTGAATCCAAAGATGCGAGCGAACACTCGGAGAGCGCAAAGACAAGCAAAAACTTGAAGAAGCCTCATCACTGTGACTCCCAGATGTGGCATGGTAATGACAGCTTCAAGCAACAGGCCGCAGCCTGTGCAAACTCGGGACCACGAACGCACAAGGTTTCCCTCTCTGATACGGTCGCGGCGCCACAGCTCGCTTTCGGTAGAGTACACTCGTGTGAGTGTCATTAACGGTTGACGCTGGCCTCGTGCGTCTAAAAGTAAAATTTAGCGCCTGTCCTTTGCAATTCCTCGCTGCGTCTGCGCTGAACGGCGCTGAATGCTCATAGGATGTCAATCGCTGGGCCGTATCTACTGCCCATCGCATAGTCGGGCAGCCTGACTTTACTGGGATGTCGACGGCATGCCGCGTCAGAAAAGCTGGTCGGGAGTAAGTACATAATTACCAAAATCCCACCGCACTTTACCGATAACCTTTACGTGCAGGAGATGCGTGTAGTACTAGCACCTGCAGTGGAAAGAAGCCTGATCCGGGCCTCATGTATAATGCAGAGCCCGCACGCCTTTCTGTGTAAAACGGAATTTTCGTGACTCGTGAGTGTAGCTTATAATAATTCACTGCAGCTTGCTTACTGACGACAGTCCAGTGGTTTACACACTATCATGCGACCTCGAACTCTGCTCGTCTTGGAGCTCGCCGCGGCGATCATCGGTCAAACCGTTCTTCTCGCATCTGCGTGGGGTTCCTGGGTGCAGTTCTCGTTACCAGTCCCCTAATTGTTCCTGATTCGCTGTCCTCATGTTCTCCAAGCCGACCGAGACAACTTGGATAGTGACTCTACTGGCTACCATATTGTCGGTGGCGACCACGACGTACGGCTTCATCGAGTTCCGAAGGATCGCAAGAGATTCAGGGTGACCAACAACTAGGTATGATCGACGCATAATCGCAATATATGTGACCGAGGATGTGCAGAGACTTCTATGCGGTGACGAGAACCTCCCCATTTACCACTATATGCCCCTACTGTAGTTAGCTATCTCCACGGCGACTCTGTATTAGCGAGCGGGTCTTCATCTGACCGTCACGATGTCCATCATGTGCCATATCATTCTATTTCCTAATGTCCAACTTCGTTAACAAACGGCCTGACCCCTGAATCAGTGCGAACTTAGGTACATGGTTTGCTGATTACCTCCGTGTGACTGCGCTGTACTACGACTTTTGCGCGAGTGCGGACGGCCTGAGAAGCCCCAGAACTTATCAGAGATTTTCTGGAATGTTAGCGTGATTTTTGACCCCCTCAGAGAAGCCATGTCCAGGTCCGATCAATTTTGCCACATCATGTCCAGACAGGGAGGAACTTCGAAGGATTTGGGTACCATGGGTATTTCTCCCCCTCGAACGCATAGATGTGCAGTCCCATATGCGGGCCGTTTTAAGAATTGACTTGATATCTTAGCCGTCCGGCGCTCCCCCCTTTCTTTTTTCGTCCTCGCTTACCGGTATCCCCGGTCATCGCGCCCCCGGCCCGCGCATTCCGCCACGACCGGATACAGCGCTTCCGTCATACAACTCGCTTCCCGCAGTGGCCCTGCACCCGTCCCTCCCTATCCACCCCCCCCGCGACGCTGGTCGACACACCATCACTTTCGTCTGCGAATTCAGCGACAGCATCGCGCGCGTGGCGGCGGCGGTGTGCGTGAGGCTCTCGCCATCTGCATTTGCATTTGCCCCTGCGGCCTAGGCTCCCTCGGCCGCACGCGCCTCCTCGATCGCCCTCTGCCGCTCTGCTTCATCCCTCGCCACTTGCTCCGCCAATGCCCCCTCCAATCTCCCCACCAATGTCACCCTGTCCTGCTCATCCAACAACGCCGAGGTACAGTGGCGGGTTGAGCGTGCATAGAATCTGTCCGCATTGTAGACACATGGAAGGCAGCTCGAGAGTGCATGGTTTCAAGCTGGTAGGTAGACGTATCCACGGGGTCAGTCCAGCGGGAGTAGTGTATGCGAGGTCGATGAACATGCGGATAGACGAGTAAGACGGGGTGGCTTACCATGGCAGAAACACTCCCCTTTGGGATCTTTGGCACGACCGATGGTTGAGAACAGAAACGCATCAGACGAACGCGCGACGCCCCTGGGTGGCTTGCATGCCTTTGCCCTTGTTTTGTGCTGCTTCGGTGGCGCTGGATGTGGATACGAGGGAGCTCGACCAGGGAGTTAACGGTGGCGTCTCAATGCAAGTCAAAGGGTAGATCGATGATCAGAATGCGGTTCATGCCCATTTCTAATCTCGGTTCCGAGGTCCCTTGGCAGCGGAGTATCAAATACCGAGTTATTAAAAGGGCACTAGTGAGAAACGACTACTGTAGTAAGGCCACAAGGACGGAACACGACGTTGCCTTGTCTGAACGGGTCGTATCATCATACTATCATAGCATTAATCACCAAAATACGATCTTAACCTCGAGGCGCCCAGGTATGGCAGCGCCGGGTGCGGTACTAATGGACGCGTGACGGAGTTAAAAAGGCGCCGCAGCCAAATGTGAGTTCGATCGTCACATCACACCCGCGAACTCGCCCAGGGACACAACCAGCGCAGGAACCCTGAATTTGCTTTCGTGCTAGCCACCCCATCAAACGCGGTGTCCTGTGTAGTCTTCCGCGATAACGTTGTCCATAGATGCGAGCGAACACTCTGAGGGATGGACGTAAACACAAGAATTAATGTGACTGGATGTGATACAGCTTCAACAGGCCGCAGTGCAAACTCGGGACCACGAAAACCGCACAAGGTTCCTTCTCAGTGGGAATAGCACATGGACAATGTGACATTAAAAACATGACTGCACACCTGAGATGGGTCGCGGCGGCACAACTCTCGCTCTCGGTATGGTACACTCGTGTAAGTGTCAGACGCTCTCCTCGTGTTTTCAAAGTAAACTTTATGTCTGTCCTTTGCAGCTCCCTTGCTGCGTTTGAATGCTCTGAATAGGAACTCAATCGCTACCGTGGGGCCATATCTGGTGCCCATCGCGTAGTCGGGTGACCTGATTTTACTGTCAGTGGGATGTCGACGTGCGTGCATCACATCTGGTCACGCCAAGAATGTAATTGTCAAAATCCCACAGCTCTTTACCCAAATTCTTTACGTGCAGGAAAAGTACTAGCGCCTGCAGTGGAAAGAAGCCCCACCTCATGGTGTATGATGCAGGGTCTGCACGACTTTTTGCGTGAAATGGAATTCTCGTGGGTGTCACAATAAAATCACTGCTTACTGACGGTCCAGGTGGTTTACACACTATCATGCAACCTCGAACTCTGCACACCTTAGAGCTCATCGGGGCGACTGTCGGTCAAACCGTTCTTCTTGTCGCTGGGTGGGGTTTCCTGGGTGCAGTTTTCGTCGCTAATCCCCTCATTGTCCCTGATCTTCTTGCTGTCCGCATGTTCTCCAAACCGACCGAGACAGCTTGGATAGTCACTCTACTGGCTACCGTTTTTTCTGTAGCAACCACGACGTACGGTTTCAACAAGTTCTTGTGGGAGTATATCTCAAGGTAGTTGCACTACTCAGCTTTCTGTCAACCGCTTTCAAGGCGGCATTGCGGCATCGTATGCATAAATCAATCTCGTTGATCCACCTCAGTGCCGGGATCGCCTTGGCGAGGAACTCATTCCTCCTCAACTTTCGCCATCTGATCCCGACCTCCTTGGTGACCATTCTGGTATTCGGAGTGACAAAGCTGTTGGTGTCGAGGTATGCCAGATGTTCGGCTCTCCAGGAAATCAGATGAGCTCACGATATCACGCAGCTGGGCCGCACTGCTGACACCGACTCCTATCCCATGGATTGTTGGTGCATCTGGGTGGGAACTTGATCTCACCAGTAGCTGGTTCGAGTCGCAGCTTCAGCAGCAACTTAGCCAGAGTGGTGCTGCTCTAGGTAATGTCGAATCCCTTAAAGTTGGGGCATAGCTGTTCACAGTACAACCAGTTCGCGGTAACTCAACTGAGATTATTAATCTTGATGGCGTTCTGAGTGGTATTGCTGCCGCGCAATACAGTTTTGGCACACCAGGAATATTTACTTTCAATGGTGCCCAATACAATGTATCCACAGGTACGTGCGAAACTAGGTTCTTCAACTGTTGATATGTATCACGGTATAGGTGGTGTGCTTCCTGCGGCACCGGGATATAATGGTGCATCCGATCCTGTCTCAGATAACAATACCGGTCTTGCATTCGCCGGTGGTCTAGTTCCGACACACCTTGATGTGAACTTTCCCAAGGACCGCGCAATACAGGGACTAGAGCAAGAATTCACGTTGCAGCAGCAAGGTCTAACTGCAAATGTGACGTGTCACCAGACCAATACTAGCTCGGCAGGCAATCTGAATCTTAGCTCCTCATTCTACCCGATACCTGTTCCCCTTGCTAATGGAACCACCGATTACTGGCTATGGGCATGGAACGTCACGGCTGACTGCAGCCAAGGTGAGTGTGCTATTCGTCGGGCGTAGTTGCAAAATACGAATGACATTTTATCAAATGCAAGGCCGATCATCTCAGCAGCAATATGTGACGCGGTCCAACTCTCCTACTGTACCGCAAACATCTTCGAGTGGGCTGGTCACCTCTCTTGTGTGCCCCTATCCTCTTCTACAAACCGATTTGTCTTACAGCAATTTCTGTGAGTTTGGTGCCCTGCTTCATGCTTTCGTCTGCAATACAACGATATCGTTTCAGCTGTGGTTACCAATGGAAGTTGGAAATACGATTTCCTGCCACTAACGGTTTGCTTCATAACCCCACTCGTCACGACCTCTCTCGTGAACTACTCAAGTGGTATTATATACACGAATGTCACTAGTTCACGATCACTCGGGAGTGGCAACGCGAACTTGACACAATTCTTGGCAGCCGTTGTTGACTATCAGTCATGGACTACGCAGAGTTTGACCACAAACACTATCGGCGATGCCTTGTACTCAATTTATGTTTCTACCTCGGGGAACAATTCATCCAGCACCGAGGACGTGAGCAACCTCCTATTATTGGAAATGGTACGCTTTCCCCGCCTTATTTGGTGTCCGAGGGAGCGAACAAGCACGGTTTCAGGAACAATATTGGCGGGGTGTCATCGAATTCTCCGGAACGGTGCGTCTTTTTCGTTCCATCCAACCAAGCTAAACGAACGCTCCAGTTCCTCCGATCCGCATTTTCGGCGTACCCACGCGCTCTTCCGACCGAGGCACAGATCCCTCTCAGTGGCTATGAGACGATCACGACCATGGGATGGTATCGCCAGTCGGCGACGTGGGGGTATACAATCATTCCGATCACGCTCGTCGCGTTGATGATGTATGCCGCTGTCGCCTACACGCTGCGCCACGTTTTCATCGAATGGAGGAATCATCAATCGTTCACCAAGTTTGACCCATCGAACCCAATCCACATGATCATGGTATCCTCGACGAGTGCTGGCAACGACGCCAAAGACGATCTGGAGGCTCGGTTGTGTGGCTTTAACCGCGATGGGATTAGGAAGAACGAAAACTTGAGGGCGGAGCTGACGGATGTCACGCATGATCGCAAGAGATTCAGGGTGACCAACAATTGGGTATGATCGACGTGTAATCGCAATATTTGTCACTGAGGATGTTTGCAGACTTCTCCGCAGTGACGAAAGCCCCCTCCCCCCCTTTTTTTGCTACGCTGGCGTGGCACGGCTTTGGAGGGGTTGGACTAGCTGCTGTGGGGGTTCCATGGGTGCAAAAGCAGTCCTCTCGTTCCACCATTTCCCATTTCCGTACTACGCCCTGAAGACTCGCGTATATTAATGTTCTGCATGGTTCCATTTCCTATCATATTTCCTACTTGCAGTTGGCTCTTCGCGGTGGCCCTGTGTTTGCAGGCAGCACTTCATTTCACCGTCATGTATATATCATGCCACATCGTGTGTCATATCATTCTATTTCCTGGGGACCCGTTTGGGATAGTCTGGTGACCAGACCATCTGATGAGAGACCGTCTATCGACGGCTTGCCTCATTAGATGGTCTGGTCACCAGACTACGTTTGGGATGTCGTTGACAAACTATGATATATGATATCCCATGAACCACTGCAGACTTCATGTGGTCTCTTCCTACAGTGTACTAGTAGAGGATCAAGAACAGAATTTGAGCAGCATACGACTTATCGCGCAGCGCGAACGATGCATCTACCACCAAAAAGGCACACTGGTAGATAACTAATAATGCCTCGGGTTTAACCACCTCGTCTACGAACTTGCGCATCGTCAGTTCGGGGAGCCTCCGATGACTCTACACGTTCAGCCAACGCACCCGCGCACACTTCGATTTCAAAAGCTCATCGACACCATGCATACCAGCACGCCTCCTTATGTACAAGGACCGTGAACTTGAAATCCGTCACTCAACCAGGTCCGAGTCGGTTCAGCCTACGGAACCTGACTCAGCTGTCCGATCTCTCCATACTTTTACCACCGTGATGCTCTCCTCCCCCTCGAACGTACCATATCATATGCGTCACTCCTGGACGTTTTAAGCCGCTGGGGACCGTAAAAGATCTCGGTCGCGCCTCAGGCTTGGCCGGCTATTATACTACACTCTTGAATGGGCCGTGGCGGCACAACCCGGCTCGCTTCCAACTATGTATCGACCCTGAGGCCTGAGGGCCTAGGCTGGGTCCTCACGCCTTGTGCAAAATGGAACCCTCCTGGGCGTAACTATACATCGCCGTAGTTTTCTCACTGACGGACCAGGTAGTCAAACTATCATGGAACCTCGAATTCTGCATACCTTGGAGCTCACCGGGGCGGTGGTCGGTCAAACCGTTCTTCTCGCCGCTGGATGGGGTTTCCTGGGCGCAGTTTTTGCCTCTGACCCCCTCAGTGTTTCTGATTCTCTCGCTCTCCTCATGTTTTCGAAGCCGACAGAGACAACTTGGATAATCACTCTCCTGGCTACTATATTGTCGGTAGCGACCACAACGTACGTTTTCATCACAGATTTGTTTTGGAGTATCCAGGCCTCACGATAGTTTACATTATTCAGTTTTCTGACAACCGCCTTCAAGGAAGCATTGCGGCACCGTATGCATAGATCAATCTCGTTGATTCACCTCAGTGCCGGGATCACCTTGGCCAGCAACTCATTCCTCATCAACTTTCGCCATCTGATCCCGACCTTGGTAACCATGTTAGTATTCGGGGTGACAAAACTGTTGGTGTCGAGGTATACTAGATGTTCGGTTCGGCAGGAAATTAAATGAGCTCACGATATCACGCAGCTGGGCTGCACTGCTGACACCGACTCTTGTCACTTGGACCGTTGACGCATCTGGGTGGGAACTCGATCTCACCAGCAGTTCGTTCGAGTCGATGCTTCAGCAGGAACTTGTCCAGAGTGGCGCTGCTCTAGGTAATGTTGAATCTGCGAAGCCGAGACATGGTCATTCACAGCCCAACCAGTTCGCGGTAACTCAACTCAGATTATTAGCCTTGGGGGCGTGCTGAGTGGTATCGCTGCCGCGCAATACAGTCTGGGTACCCCAGGGATATTTGATTTCAATGGTGTCAAATACAACGTATCTACTGGTATGTATGGACCTATATGCTTTTTGAATGTTGATATGTACTGTGGTATAGGTGGGGTGCTTCCTGCGGCGCCATCGTATAACGGTACATCCGATCCCGTCACAGATAACAACACCGGTCTTGCATTCGCCGGTGGTCTAGTTCCGACACACCTTGATGTGAATTTTCCCAAGGGTCACGCAATAGATGGACTATATCACGAATTCACATTACAGCAACAAGGTCTAACTGCAAATGTGACGTGTCACCAGACCAATACTAGCTCGGCAGGTAGTCTGAATCTTAACTCCTCATTCTACCCGATACCTGTTCCCCTTGCTAATGGAACCACCGATTACTGGCTATGGGCATGGAACATGACGGGTGACTGCAGCCAAGGTGAGTGTGCTATTCATCAAGCGTAATCGTAAAATACGAATGACATTTTATCAAACGCAAGGCCGACAATCTCACCAGCAATATGTGACGCAGTCCAACTCCTCTACTGTACCACAGGTTGCTTCGAGTGGACTCATATCCTCTCTCGTGTGCCCATATCCTCTTCGACAAGCCAATCTCTCTTGGGAACATTTCAGTGAGTTTACTGCCCTGCTCCGTGCCTTTGTCTGCAATGGAATCAATGTCGTTGTTTCAGCTGTAGTTACCAATGCAAGTTGGAAATACGATTTCCTCCCATTGACGGTTTGCGCGATAACCCCGCTCGTCACGACTTCCCTTGTGAGCTACTCGAATGATGTCGTAAACACGACTGTCATCAGTTCACAATCACTCGGGAGTGGCAACACGAACTTGACTCAATTCTTGGCGGCCATCGTTGACTATCAGTCACGGACTACCCAGAGTTTGACCACAAATACTATCGGCGATGCCTTGTACTCGATTTATGTTTCCGCCTCGGGCAACCAATCATCCAGCACCGAGGACGTGACTAACATCCTATTATGGGAAATGGTGAGTTTTTCCCGTCTTATTTGCTGTCCAAGCGAACGAACAAGTACGGTGTCAGGAACAATATTGGCGGGGTGTCATCGAGTTCACCGGAACGGTGCGTCTTTTCCATCCCATCCAAATACGCTGAATGAACCTCGTCCACGCTCCAGTTTCTTCGATCCGCATTTTCAGTGTACCCACGCGCTGTTCCGACCGAGGCACAGATCCCTCTGAGTGGCTATGAGACGATCACGACCATGGGGTGGTTCCGCGGGTCGACGGTATGGGGATATACGATCATTCCCATCACGATCGTCGCGTTCATGCTGTATGCCGCTGTCGCCTACACGCTGTGGCACGGCTTCATCGAATGGATGAGTCTTCAATCGTTCACCAGGTTTGACCCGTCGAACCCGATCCACGTGATGATGGCATCCTCGACGAGGGATGGCCACGACGCCAAGGACAACTTGGACGATTCTTTGTGTGGCTTTGAGAGCGGTGGGATCGGGGAGAACGAAAACTTGAAGGTGCAGCTGACGAATGTCACGCAGGATCGCAAAAGATTCAGGGTGACCGAGAACTAGGTATGGTTGATGTGTAATCGCAATATGTGACTAAAGATGCTCTCCGCAGTGACTAGACCTCCCCCCCTTTTTGGCGCGGTACCAGACACGACTCGCGACGCCTGCGTGGTGTTGGGCTAGCTGCTGTGGGTGCTTCATGGGTGGAGAAGCGGTCCCCTCGTCCCACCACTGCCCATTTCTGTGACATACCCTGAAGTGTTGTACTAAGCCTCGTGATCGTAACATCATGACATCATCATTCAACATACATATACCAGTCAGGTAATTCTTAGTCGTATACCACCCTGCAGTAGCTTGTCTTTGTCGTTTCTTATGCATCGTCGTTCCGTCAATTTGTGTCCCTCAGTGTTTGAAGTGTCTAGCGTACATTAACGTTCTGCATGGCTTCCATTTCCTATCATATGCCCCTACTGTAGTTAGCTATCTTCGTGGCGACCCAGTGTTTGAATTCATTTGATCGACATGTATATATCATGACTCGTGTGTCATGTCATTCTACTGGCAAGTATTTCCTAAGAACCAGTTTGGAACGTACATATCCCCCTGAATCACTGCGGACTTGACGTGGTCTCCGTTCATGTACCGTCATGCGAGCGTAAAAAGGCCCACAGATATTCAGAAGTGTTCTCTCTACCCACCCAACCTGACCTTTCCATCCTACGACCGGCGCACCAACACGGCTTCCGCTGTCGCATGATCATAAGGTGGTACGCATCCACAAAAACAGCCCACCTCCTCCCAACAATAGAGTCAAGCATTTGCTCCTTTTACACGCCTGTTTTCCTCCTGCGTCAACAACAGCATTTAACACGAAGATGTCCCCACTCCATCTCCTCCGAAGAACGAACGAGATGGAAAAACTCGCCATGTTCATGTTGCCCACCTGATGCGTCACATTTTCAAGCCAACTCTCGGAGCGTGCGATCATCGCAGCCACCTTGGACAACCACAGAAACACTCCTTTGGGATCATGACCATTCGAGCACGCGGACGGCTTTGCTCTTGGGCGGCTCAAGTGCTTGGCTTTGCCCTTGTTTGCTGCTTCCGAGTCGGTAGAGCTAGATGTGGACGGATACGGTCTGAAACGAGCGAACTTGAACTCGACGAGGGAGTACGCGGCGACGACATGTGGCTCGTTCCTTGACTGGTGTCGAAGCTAGTGCAGTACAAATGGGTGAACCTACACGGTTTGCACCGTATAAAGACCTCGGCCGAATCTGAAGATCGTCATTTCCGCAAACTTAGCCGAGGATACACAGCCTGCCAGTGAGTGGCTTTCAGCGCAGGAGCGCTTAATGGCTTTTCGTGCTAACCACCATCCAATGATTCCAATCGCGGCGCTCAGACGCGGCGGCCTGTGGTAGAGGCGTCACGCGAGAGCCTTAGCAGATATACTAATGCTGGTTCCACTGAAAATGATTTCGGAATGTATTCATTCCGACTGGCATCAAGACATGTTCGTGCGCGGCGCTATTAATATTCCAAAGATGCGAGCGTACAGCGACTCGAATGCACGTATCCACAGGTAAAAAGAAGTACCACTTGTGACTGGATGTGCCATGATACAGCTTCAACGGGCCGCCGTGCAAACCCGAGACACAGCTTGAAGGTTTCCTTCTCAATAGGAATGGTACAGGAACGATGACGTTAGAAACATGTCTGTGCAGGTTCGGGTCCAGGCCTGTCCAGCCCACGGCGGCAAACTCGGCTCGTTTTCAACGATCGACCCTGAGGGCCTCAGGGAGGGTCTTCACGCATTTCTGTGCAAAATGGAATTCTCCTCCGTATAACTATAGTTTGCTTACTGACGGTCCAGGTGGTTGCACACTATCATGGAACCTCGAACTCTGCACACTCTGGAGCTCACCGGGGCGATTGTCGGTCAAACCGTTCTTCTTGCCATTGGGTGGGGTTTCCTGGGTGCAGTTTTTGCCTCTGACCCCCTCAGTGTTTCTGATTCTCTCGCTCTCCTCATGTTTTCGAAGCCGACAGAGACAACTTGGATAATCACTCTACTGGCTACCATATTGTCGGTAGCGACCACAACGTACGGTTTCATCATTTTTTTTTGGGAGTATCCAGGCCTCACGATGGTTTGCACTACTCAGTTTTCTGTCAACTGCTTTCAAGGAAGCATTGCGGCATCGTATGCATAAATCAATCTCGTTGATTCAACTCAGTGCCGGGATCGCCTTGGCCAGCAACTCATTCCTCATCAACTTTCGCCATCTGATCCCGACCTTGGTAACCATGTTGGTATTCGGGGTGACAAAGTTGTTGGTGTCGAGGTATACTAGATGTTTGGTTCTCCAGGAAACCAAAAGATCTCACGATAACACGCAGCTGGGCTGCAATGCTGACACCGACTCTTGTCACTTGGACCGTTGACGCATCTGGGTGGGAGCTTGATCTCACCAGCAGCTCGTTCGAGTCGATGCTTCAGCGGGAACTTGTCCAGAGTGGCGCTGCTCTAGGTAATGCTGAATCTGCGAAGTTTAGACACGGTCATTTACAGTCCGCTCAGTTCGCGGTAACTCGACTCAGATTATTGGTCTTGGGGGGGTGCTGAGTGGTATCGCTGCCGCGCAATATAGTTTGGGTACACCAGGAACATTTGATTTCAATGGTGTCAAATACAACATATCTACCGGTACGTGTGGATCTACATTCTTTTCGACCGCTGATATGTACCATGGTGTAGGTGGGGTCCTTCCTGCAGCGCCATCGTATAACGGTACATCCGATCCCGTCACAGATAACAAAACCGGCCTTGCATTCGCCGGTGGTCTAGTTCCGACACATCTTGATGTGCACTTCCCCGGGGGTCACGCAATAGATGGACTATATCACGAATTCACATTACAGCAACAAGGTCTAACTGCAAATGTGACGTGTCACCAGACCAATACTAGCTCGGCAGGCAATCTGAATCTTAACTCCTCATTCTACCCGATACCTGTTCCCCTTGCTAATGGAACCACCGATTATTGGTTGTGGGCATGGAACATGACGGGTGACTGCAGCCAAGGTGAGTATGCTATTCATCAGGCGTATTGCAAAATACGAATGACATTTTATCAAACGCAAGGCCGACCATCTCACCAGCAATATGTGACGCGGTCCAACTCCTCTACTGTCCCACAGGTTGCTTCGAGTGGACTCATATCCTCTCTTGTCTGCCCGCATCCTCTTCGACAATCCAATCTCTCTTGGGAACATTTCAGTGAGTTTACTGCCCTGCTCCGTGCCTTTGTCTGCAATGGAATCAATGTCGTTGTTTCAGCTGTAGTTACCAATTCAAGTTGGAAATACGATTTCCTCCCATTGACGGTTTGCGCGATAACCCCGCTCGTCACGACTTCTCTTGTGAGGTACTCTAATGGTGTTCTAAACACGACTGTCATCGATTCACGATCACTGGGGAGTGGCAACACGAACCTGACCCAATTCTTGGCGGCCATCGTTGACTATCAGTCACGGACTACCCAGAGTTTGACCACAAACACTATCGGCGATGCATTGTATTCTATTTATGTTTCCGCCTCGGGCAACCACTCATCCAGCACCGAGGACGTGACTAACATCCTATTATGGGAAATGGTGAGTTTTTCCCGTCTTATTTGCTGTTCAACCTAACGAACAAGTACGGTTTCAGGAACAATACTGGCGGGGCGTCATCGAGTTCACCGGAACGGTTCGTCTTTTCCATGCCATCCAACCAAGCTGAACGAACCTCATCTACACTGCAGTTTCTTCGATCCGCATTTTCAGTGTACCCACGTGCTGTTCCGACGGAGGCACAGATCCCTCTGAGTGGCTATGAGACGATCACGACCATGGGGTGGTTCCGCGGGTCGGCGACATGGGGGTATACGATCATTCCCATCACGATCGTCGCGTTCATGCTGTATGCCGCTGTCGCCTACACGCTGTGGCACGGCTTCATCGAATGGATGAATCGTCAATCGTTCACCAGGTTTGACCCGTCGAACCCGATCCACGTGATGATGGTGTCCTCGACGAGGGATCGCAACGACGTCAAGGACAATTTGGGCGATTGGTTGGGTGGCTTTGAGAGTGATGGGATCGAGAAGAACGAAAACCTGAGGGTGCAGCTGACGAATGTCGCGCAGCATCGCAAGATATTTAGGGTGACCGAGAACTAGGTATGATCGACGTGTAATCGCATTCAATGTGACTGACGATGGGTGCAGGCTTCCACGTAGTGACGAGAGACCCCCCTTCCTTTTTCTTTTCTTTTTGGCACGGTACTGGACGTTGTTTGCTACGCTGGCGTGGCAAGGCTTTGGCGGGGTTGGACTGGCTGCTGTGGGTGTTTCATGGGTGCAGAAGCGGTCCTCTTGTTCCACCCTGAAGACTAATGTGCTATATTGACATTCTGCAATCCTTCCATTTACTAATATATGCCTCTACTGTAGTTAACTATCTGCGCGGCGACTCCGTGCTTACCAGCAGCCCTTCATTTGATCATCATGCATCATGTTGTCCTGTCATTACCTACATATCCTCACTGCGGACTTGGCGCAAACTTGGCGTTCTTGCCATAATGTAGACAATCAATAACAGAGTTCGAGCAGCATATCGTCGACTTCTAACATAGCAAAAAAGATATATGTACCGTTATGGAGCGTAAAAAACCTTACAGATAATCACAAGTGTTCTCCCCACCCATCTCATCCCACCTGACCTCTCCAGCTTACGACCGACGCATCAAGAGCCCTGGTTTCGCCTCCACGATGAAAAGCTCAACGCGCCGATCACGCCAACGACCAGCAACGCCGTCCCAGCGCCCACCAAGCTAGGCACGTACAAATACCACGCATTGTCGATGTCTTCCTTGCCCTTGACTTCGTCCAGGAAAATCAACTCCTCCTTCTTTTGTCTCCGCCTGCGTATCATCGTCTCCTGCTCCGAATATGCCGACTCTTTGCCCGAATACACGCTCTCCGGCGCGGATGGATGAATCTCGATCGACGGCATCTCGAGCTCGTGTGTGCTGCCTAGCACAGCTTGGCCGGTGCCATCGTCGGGAATGAAGGGTACGTCGAGTTCGGGGTGCAACGTCCTCGCACGATCAAAGTAGCGACTTGCCATTTCTCTGTCTCTCTTCCACGCCTCCGCACCGCCTTCACCGGGCTGAGGAGGTGGGGGTACGCGAATGGAAGAAAGGGTTGAGTAAGACGCGGAAAGCAGAACTGACGCGGCGCCTTCAAGGTGAAGGAGACCCGCTTCGAGGAAGAGTTGTGCTAGACCTGGAGGGCCACCAATGCATTGTAAATAGTATGACATGGTGCCGCGTTGTTTTTCTTCGTTGGCATCGATCACGTTGAGCGGTATCTGGAGAGGCAAGTAATGCGTGACGAGTTTCATTGTAGCAGAAGGCAGGTGTGCCTGGTGCCAAGCGCGTCTAGACAGAGATATCAACGTTCCAAGCATCCAGGAGCATGCACGCGGGGTCACCTACACAAAACATTCAAACGCCTCTTCTCTGTCCTTTCGGATGTCGAACAGCTCAATGGCAAACAAAACGAGGCTCGTCGGGTCCATGTTATACTTGCTTTCCAGATCCGTATCCAGTGCAGCGGGTACCGGTGCACACGGAGACAGCTCCTGCGGCACAGGCCCCACAATGAGCGATGGCCATATGATCGATTGCTCCTTTTCCAAATGTAGCGTCAACAACCTCCCCGAAGGGGACGGCAACGACTCCAACGACGAAAAAGACGACAACGCATGTGGTGGCATCGCCGGGGACACTGCACCTGACGCACCCGTCCCCGATCTGCGCGGATACGCCGAGACAGACCGTTCATCCCCAGACGACACCGGGGAAGCCAACCCGGGCGACACCGTCACTACTTCCTCCGCATCCGACGTTTGCGCGCTCTCGAGCGACGCTGCAAAACTGCTCGATATCTCCGGGTCCGACACGAACGCATACGACGACTGCGTCGACGTGGTGGATACCGTCGACGTGGTGCGCTCCCGCGCGGAGAGTCGCGAGGTTCGAGGCTCAAGTTGCCACGCCGAATTGGCAACGTCCACGTTTCCGTAAAGTCGACCCTACACATTCAGAGTCAGAACACGCGGGTGAAGGAACATTGTTGGAACCACACCCGTCGGGATGGACAGGTACGAGAGAAAAAAGAATGGCAGCAAGCGCCTACCTTGACGACTGGCTGCTGTCCTCTTACGCCAGCCAAAAGATAATCCCTCTCTATCACCACCTGTGTCGATGAAAGTTGGGCGTGAGGCAGAGCAGTATAGCGTAGGTATTGTATGAGGCGAATACGTACCACCACGTCCTCCTTGGATGTCTCGTACGGAACGAGGAGCAACACCGTCGCCTGTAGACCATGATACACAGTAAGGACGAGCGATAGCCATGGTTTTTCCCAGAGTGCTTCACCTGATCATGGGACTGGAATAACCGTCAGCCGGGGAAGAATTACGCCACCTATGGCGGCGGCGGTGGAGGTGGTACCGACCTGATGCCAGGAGTAAGGTTGTCTGTGTGTCTCTTGGGTCTTTTCCATCGTATCTGTCGTTATGCGTTGCTCGAAAGATGTAAAAAACAGTGGAAGTGGACTAGCAGGGGAATGGCTGCGACCATCTCAATTAGTTGCGCAGCGGAGTCAGAACGCGGCAAGCTTCACGTGCAGTCACACAGGAGCAACACAGCAACATTTCCAAGTTCAGTGACTCCAGTCAGAGGCGGGGAAGATCAATTAAATACTTATCAATCGTGTGCGTGCCAGTTACAAGCAGGAGAACAAGAAAGTAATCATAAAACGGGTATGTCGAATGAATGACCTGCCAAATTTCGGGACGGAGAAGGAAAAGAGTTAGATCGTAGGGTAAATAATAAGAAAAAGCAAGAAAATCATTTCGCTACTTTTGCAGTTTCAGCAATTCTCTTCAGCGTGTCCTTTTCTGCTTGCATATGCCGGATAAGCAAACCATCTAATCTTCTCGAAGACTCTTGGAACGCCTCTTGGTCCTTTTGCCACCGCCGAACATTATCAGCCCCCGCTGTCTCAGGGCCGGGACTGGGCAAGGATTCTACGATAGGAAGATGTTCCCGTGAATGTTGAGCGAGTGATAGGTGCGTCAGGGAGTCAGGACCCCCTTTGACACTGGAAAAGTAGGGTGTCTTGGAGGCTGTGTGTCCCACAGGCTTCCGCTGTTCAGTGGGAATGACAGACGGATAGTAAGGTTCCTTGGCCCCAGGGTAGACATTTGGTGTCGAGAGGTTGCCCAACTGCATCAACTTAGGTCTACGAGGCGCGGAGGCAAAAGCAGCCATATCGTGATATGTTTCACTCGCGCTATCGTCAGAGTCATCCAGATCATCCATCGCATCTGTGTGAGCCTGTATGTGATCAAAGAACTCGGCGGTAGAGGAGGGGGGAGGCGCGGAGTGAAGTGCAGAGTGGAAGCTCTGTGATGAGACGTTTAAGCAGAGTGGCGGAGGTGCATGTGTTGATTGTGACAGAGTTGAATTGGATGCAAATGAGTGGACGGTGCCTTGAGAGGATGACCGAGTAGATGATGTGGCAAATATTCGAGAGGACGTGGACTGTAAAGGAAGGTAACCTGTGCGAGGCGGTGGTGATAAGGCAATGCCTACGAGAGATGAAGACGGTCTGGGTGGAGGCGACATGGTAGGTGGACGTGGGTGTTGACGAATGAGAGAAGTGTTCGCACCGTCCTCGGGACCTCCCGAGTTGGCGGAGTAATAACCATCTGACCACCTATCGCGGAATGCGGATGCAGTCGGGGAGGGCTGCGAATATTCGGAGATAGATTGTCGTCCGTCCGTGCTTGGTAAGGTTATTGCAAGTGATGGCCGGCCCGGTTGGTCACCGACGATTCGGTCGTCATGCTCGCTTCCCGAGTCACGAGATATCGAGGTCATTCCGCTCATTCGGTTATCAAAAGATGACGGAGCGGGCGATAAACTCAGGGTAGGCATTGGAGGGCTTTTACTCGGTGTGGCGGTCCGATTGGTCTTGCACCCCTGCTTTTCAGACAACATAGGAGACGACATAGACTTGCGCAACTGCTTTCTCGGCGTTTGGCACACGAAATTATTCGAAGTCGGCGAAATGTTGGTTTGCGACTGCGAGAACTGGGGGTTACAAAACGGTCGACGGGGTGGTGGAGAAAGGGGTGTATGTGGCACAGGCGTCTCCGCTCTCAACAGAGCCAGATTCGACAACCGCCGACGATCTGGATCCGTCACAACAGCAACCAAGGCTGATGGGTTTAACGTTGGATTGGTCCTGGGAGTAGGTGGTGCAGAGTCCTCCAAGGGGTCGATGATAGGATGACTGAGAATCTTTTGGTCCAGCAACCTCCTCTGTTGTTCTACCATTCGATCGGGGCGAAGCGACTCCGATGATCGCGCACGGAAGGGGGACTTTGTCGGCGTCGAGGAGCGCGAGGCGGATGACGCGGCCCTCGAAGTATTGAGGGAATGCCCAACCGCTTCCCGAAGGAGAGCCTTTCTCCAGGCATCTTCCCGAGGATCCAGAGATGATTGACCGGGACTACCCGGGGGCGGTAACCGTTCTGCCAAAATAGCTGCACCGACCGAATCTTCGATGCCAAGCCCATGAAGCGCTGAAGCCTGCAGCGCCAAAGGATAATTGGCCGAAGGAGGTGGTACATCAACTGTCTCCGTAGGATCGACGATGCCATCAAAAGTGGTAAATTTAGCCCTCCGAGAGACGCGGTCCCGATCCGACAAAAAGTCGCGTCTCCCAAGATCCACCTCCGCTTGCCTCGCAGCAGCAGCCAAGTCCTCCATCTTCTCCCGAACCACGACTACCCTGGCCATGTGTTGGCTCCCTGGCGGAGGACGGAACATTTGTGGCGAGGGTCTACCATTATCACGTGCAACCTGACCAGAGGTTGTCGTGGAATCCGAGGTCACTCTGAAAATTGGACTGGTACCATTCGCGATATCAGGGCTGGCAGGTTTCGATTTGGGTTTCCCAACACGAAACAAGTCGAAAAACGTCGGAGAGGGTTTGGAGTTGTTGGGGGAGGACGGGAAATCAGCGGGAGATGGTTTGGAATGAGCGGGTGGGAGAAAGTAGTTGTTCTTGACGAGAAGCTGCAGTCGGTAAGACACGTCATCTGCGTCGAACTCTTGTACTTTCGGACCGTCAAACTCGAATGCGGGGATGGGAACACCACGGTTTGGCAGGACGGGAGATAGAGGGGACGGGGGTGATTCGGTTCCTATGGAGGTGGACATGGGATACACAGAAGAAGAGGTTGAGGACTGTTGGGTCAATAGGGAGTCGCGCAAACTACTTCGAGCCCTGTCGGCGTCTGCAGGGGTAGGTTTGAAGGACGACGGAGGTGCAGTCAGGCGAGGCGGGTGTCTGCCTTTGCCCTTTGTCTGCACAGCGACGGAATTGAAGTGGGACATAATTTGCAATGGCAAGGTAAACGTACCGTGGGAGGGGAAACAACTGTCTCGGACGACGGCACTACCCCAGGCTGGCTTTGCGACGGACGAACGTGTGGTGGGGCACCTGGTGATGCCTCATGATCATCCATTAGAGGACCGAACGTCCCAAAGGTGGTACAACTCCTATCTGCATCTGACCCGCTGCGCACATCAGAGCCCACAGGGGAGACTGCGCCGGGTCGAGGATGTGTTGCTAACGTGCCATTTGGGGTTCCGGGAGGGCTAGCAACCAGTCCCGAAGCCGAGTCTGCGTTATTAGCTGAGGATATGTCTAGGACCTGGTCCCCGGGTCCGGTGCTCCTCTCGTCGCGATGCGAACTTGCAGTGATCGTTCCAGTTCGTTTTCGAGTGATACGCGAGCGACGGGAGAGGCTGGCGCCGCTGCTGCTGGCGGTGCTGGCGGTGGAGTTTGAGCGGGAGGGACCGGGGAATGATACTGAGGAGGGATCTGGCATGGACTGCATGCTTGTCCCTCCGACTTGGAAAGGCAGGCACTTGACACTTGTGCAAAGCAAAACTCACTCTGAGCGATCCCTCCTTTAGGAAATGTTATGTAAGCCAATAACGTTACCCGAGTTGGGTTCGCGATCGGCGCTCGACTTCGTCTTCATCCCAACTCTGATGGCCTCCCAGCTCTTCCTCGACGGTAACTCGTTCCTGTCGTGCGTTGTCTCCTTTCTGACTCTATCTGACCAGCCCTGCCGCAAACCGAGGGGCTCTTACCAAAATGGCAGCTCATTGTCGCCACCATGGCCATTTTCAACACGGTCCAGAACTTTGCCACACTCAAGCTCACCCGTAGGCTGTACACCGGTGTAGCACCCACCTCCAGTAAGACGCTCATTTCTGGGCTATCCACGCACCATAACGCTCCCACAGTCACTGGACTGCAGGCACGCACGTTCGCCGCGTGGACGCTGACCTCTGCCGTCGTGCGGGGATATGCCGCCTATAACATCCACACTAAGGCGTACGTATACCTTGCCATCCGGTGCGCCTAGCTAAATTGCTGCAGTATATATGACATGGCCCTGTTCACATACCTCATTGCCTTTGCGCACTTCATCTCCGAGTTATTCATCTTTCGCACTGCCAAATTCAATGCGCCAGTGCTCAGTCCTGTGATAGTGTCCAGTTGAGTTGCACATGCAAGTTGCCTTTACAGACCCACTGACGCGATGTTGATAGCCGCTTCGCTCGTTTGGATGTTGCAACAGTACGAGTTTTATGTCAAGGCATGACCCAAAAAGATGTTTGAAAGCCCACCTCTTGCGACATGATGTATCATCGGCGGCGAATGCTAATACATACGTGATGGTTCCCCATGACTTCTGCTGGCATCACCATTCGGGTCAACGCGGAATGTTGCCCAATGGCGTGTTTGTTGATGCGACCGCAGTCGGTCAGAAACTGAAGAACAGCGGACCGTGTTCGCTGAAACACGAAGAATTCAATTGGCATGGATGGACGATCAGATATTCGCGAAGCGCATGGGTATAGATTACCAATGCAACCAGTAAAACCCCAACAAGCTGGTAGTAGTGCGCTGCTAGAGAGAACTCTGGAGTTGGTCATTACCACTCACTTCTGTTGTCAGTTGAACCAGGCGGAAGCAGTGCAGTGTGTCCACTGTCGACTGTAAGGACGAGGATGGAAGTGCCTTGGTGGCATACCCGATTTGCCATTTGTCGCTGAAACCTGAGTGTTACCATTACGATAATCGCACACCTTATCCCCTTCGAGAATAGTCTGCCCTGCACAGTGTGTGTCAATAAGAATTCGGAACTTGGTTCCGCACCTGATCAGTATTATCGCAGAAAGAGCGGCGCCCCGCGGGGCACCGGGCGCTTGTGGTTCCTTTTTGCTAGCCGACCTTCTCAAACTTGAATCCTATTAGTCGAGTCGTCAAGCGACAGTTTTACGCGGCCTGTCTCAGCCTATCAATTTTATTGGCAGAACCTTTCACCTGGGTTAAGCAGCGGCGGCCCTAATTCCGTGCTTGAAACGTAAGACAGCTCGATACATGCAAACCTGGTGTGAGTTTTGCGCGAAGATGAGGCGATTTGGCAACACCAGTCGTGATTGTTAGAAGGAGGCCCATCCGGATCTTATAGGAACAGGCAAGAAGAAGGGTGCAAGAGAGGCCTGAAACATGCACGAGGAATCCGAGGCGGGTTCCCATGTTTAATGCCTAATTCCGAGCTCGATGAGATGAGAGGCTCACTGACAGCTGACCGTAAAACGCACTATCAGATCGTCGTTGGGCTTCGGAACATCAGGTACGAGGAGGATCATGCAAGGAGTTTCCATACGGAGGGCCAGATACCTAGCTTTCGCGTATACGATGCCATTATAAGGTAGTTCAGGTGTCCCAACTGCTCCCATTGACTTGGCGACAACTCACGGTTCCGTCCTCCTACGACGGGGACCAGGAAGTATGGGCCGTGATGACGTAAATCGGTAGAGCCCCAATCTCGTGCCTTTGCGTCCCCGGATTACATAACACGGCTCTTGGTGTGTTAAGTGCCGACCGTGCAGGTATATAAGAAATTCCACATTGTGTGATCCTACATCGGCGTCCACATTCTGGATCCCACCATCGTCCTTAGCCTCCCTTCAACATGTCTGCCGTTTTGCAATACCCTCCCGAGCTCCTCTTCACTATCTGCGCACATGTCTATGCCGCAGGTCTGCCCCCCTTTACAAGCTCCTTGGACCCTATTGCGCTCAGAGATTATGGCGCCCCGACTGGCTTGCCGTCCTCCATGCCGCCGGGCAACTGTCCAGAACCAGTTGTGCGTAGGACTCTGGCGAATCTTTGCCTCGTCAGTCATGCATGGCACGATGCTGCCAAGCCCTGGCTGTGGCAGAAAATCGAGGTCCGCCTTCCACGAAGCTGGCTCGCGCTCCTGGAGGAGATAACTGGCGGCGAGGAGGAAAGTACCGAGGACAACACTGCACTAACTGTCGAGCAGTCCATCAATGCCGTTACCAAGGCCGCTCTTGCGAGCACAACGTTACCTGGGGCTTCCACCGGTGAGGATGCCCTCGCAAAATGGAAGGAATCCATTCTTGAGTCTCTGAGCGGACCGGACGGATCTATTCCTCCCGAATTGCTCTCTCCCCCCGCGTCCCGTGACCCTAGTCCGCGGCGTCTTAGGGCGAAAAGCAAAAGTCCAGCGCGCTGGAAGATCATGCGCACCATTTGTGATGCAGTACAAAATGTTATTGAGCGGAACGAGCCCGGCGTTTATGGTAAGATTTCATTCTTTGTTCTCTGTACAATCGCACGCCCACTAAACCTTCGTGCATCTAGTTCCGACACTGCATGATTCACGTCCCGGAAGGTTTGTACAGCACATTGATTTCAACCATTTCCGGACCATCGGCATGCGCCGTTCTGTGGAAGAAGGCATGACTAGTCGTTTCGTTACTGGGGAACGTGTCGAGGCACTTCTAAAGGTTTGTCTGCGTCATCTACTCGTCATCTGACCCACGTTGGCTGATGCGGCGGCGGCCCTGCCCCTGTAGGAAATGCCGAACCTCACGGCATTTGGTGCCACCGAATATATGGACGGGGCGCTGACATTGCCTGTCTTGAATGAGCTATTTTTCCGGGGAATTCCCTCACGTGGTCGGGGGCGTCCATCACGTGGACGTGGCCTGGTGTCCAACGACAACGATTCTGAGGAAGATGAGCGCGAAAGGAGGCGGGACTGTAAGGATCTCGAAGCCGTCGATTTCACAGGTTGTGTCAGCGCTGTTTTTGTCGGCGCACTCACCGAGTTTGTCAACACTCACCTTCTCGCCAATGATGGCGATTCAAGTGGGAGCGAAGACGGGGAGCGAATGGACGCAAGGTTCTCCCGCACGTCATTGTCTGTTCGTTTTTCCCGAGAGGAGTCGTTGACGTTCCCCGGTCTTCAGCGTCTCTGTCTACGTGGTGTAAAATCCATCCAGCCACAGATCCTCACCCCCTTTGTTCTCGCATTCCCCTCTCTCACCCATCTCGACCTTTCCGCGACACGTGTCACACCAGAGTTGCTCGATGCACTTGGAGATTCGCCCGCTAAACTTCGTTCGCTTGCTCTGGCTCGATGCACCCGCTTGACCGGAGAATCAATCAGAGATTTCCTCATCCGAGCGCCAGCTGCTGCTCAGATACAAGAGCTGACACTCTATGGTGACCAAACTTTCCCATGCCCGCTATCTACCGAGGACCTCCACGAAATATTTACCCTCGCGCCATGCTTTACAAGTGGCGAACTCACATACCTCGACCTATCCAGCGCTCCAATAACCAAAGAACTGCTGCAGGACGTGTGCAGGCCACAACCAAAGCTACGCTCGTTGGGTCTCTCCTATATCCCACAGCTTGAATTGGAAGCCATCACCACGTTCCTCAAGACTAAGGCTGTCAACGTCGAGGTACTGACACTCGTGTCCACTTCACCCGAGCTTGATCGGAGTCGAGCTGGTGCTGGCATGGCAGGGCCTCGAGGATATGCACGCCAAGCCTCCATCGCTTTGCACACGCAAGTCATCGGGCCGCTGTGCACACCGCCTTACAAATCCATACTCAGTCCCGAACCGATAGTCCCACAGGCAGCCACCCGTCTTCGCGTCATCGAGTTATCCATACCAGCGCTTGTCGGTCTCGGAGTTGGTGCTGGGGCCTGGCGGACCATTCGGAGCAAGGGGGGTCGGGGCTGGTACCTTGACACGGCCACTGGGTGGGTCAATGGGGAATTGCGGAGGCAGCTACCGGCCGGTCATCCTTTACGCTCCGAAATGGAGCGACTAGCAGATGCAAACGGAAATGTAAGCAGTGGCGTAGGGTGGCACGCGAGGAAGATGGAGGTATGTGACGATCGTCCCCCCACCCCCGTTCCGAGCTAACGCCCAGTTCAACGTGTAGGTTCTGCATGGCCACGGCATGTTGGGTCGCGAGGACGGCTTATACGGCGCTGTTTCCTTTGCGTACCAGGGGTGAATGGACCAAACAACACACGAGGCCTTGGACCGGACGCATTTAGAACTGTATTTAAGTTCACACCTGATTTGTTCATGGCGACTAATGAGCCCATGATGTTATTTACCGAGCTGTGGTCTTTGACTTATATTTTCCTTTACATAACTTACTATTTCACTTACTTGTGCTGGGTTGATAGGCACCCTGAAGGAGGGTGATACAGTAGTTTGTACTTTGGGAGTCATCGTATCGTCGGAGCAATTTTATTTATCAGTTTATCCCCATGCCTCCCGAGGTGACCGTAACCTTGTTTCACAATGGAGTGAGAAAAATCCCAATGACAGCGATGACAGTATGTGCAACGAATCACACACCGTCCTGAGTGAATAATTTCGGAGGATTCGAATTACCGAACAGCTGGCGGTCTTGGGCACGTAAGATTGACCGGCACAATGAACCGGAATGCTCTGCTTGATGCTCTGAGTCACCACCCAGTGCCCGTGGGTGTGACATGTGATTCGTGGATTGCAAAGTGGCAGAGGCAGATTAGTACCGAAACGTGTCTGAGGCGATAAGCGTGCACAGCCCCACCGTGTGCACCGGGATACCCACGACGCCACTGTTCTCCGGTGACTTACCTAGAATGGCAGTTGCAAGGTTAAGAGATCGACGCTAGTACTTGCTGGTCCTATGTAAAACTCAATGAGGGAAAGGGACTCTTCCGATTGAGCTTAGGCCGCCGGGCCACGCATTTCGCTTGGCGGGGTGTGACGGTGAGGCAGTACAGGAGGCTGGCAGGTGCGGTGCGTATGTGGATATGGAACATTCCAATGGAACAGTCTGCCGTTCGGACATCTCCGGTGGTTGGCAACTGCGGTTTGGGTTCTGGATATACTGAGGGTAGGGTCGTGAAATATGAGGAGAGTCTAGAGAGTAGAAAAACCATGGGATTCAAAGGAGTGTCCGATCGAACGACAGAATCTTGCCCTTTTTGGTCTATGTTTTTTGGTGACCTGCCCCAAACATTGATCATCGATCCGCTTCCTTCGTCACGGAACTGCGGACCGCCAAGACATTGGGGCCTCAAATAGGATCTTCCCCTCCAGTTTCATTCGTTGTTCGTTCACCCGCCTTCGTTTTCCTTCCCATTCACAAACCGACAACTCGGCTCCTGGTGTTCTAGCACAACCTTGACTCTTATTCTCCAAACAGTAGTAGTGGGTTACTTCTTCCCAAGGCTAACTAACTGTTGCCCAACTCATGGATACCACCCGATCGTCGACACCAGTGACAGAACAGGGCTCCTCAGAGCCGCCTCTCGGTTCCCCGCAACTGATTTTCACCCCAGAGCCGTCTAGTTCATCCTCGGCGCTGAGGAGACCAACGGCTGACGGACGAACCGAAAGAAAGAAAACCTCTCTTCAACAGCGTGCCGCCACCCTTATGCAGCCTCCAAGGAAGGTGGGCCCGCCTCCGACGGTCTGGAAAAGCATACGAGCCATCATATTCGCGTCTTGTAAGTTGTCCCGCTGACGGAGCGAGTCCCTCCCCCTCATGCGTTTCTTATCAGATTTGAATATTCTTCTCTTTTGTATTCCGGTATCCGTATGCCTTGTGTTTTTTCTGTGGTTTCTTTTGCCCTGATGTCCGCCTCGTTAGTGGGCACTAAATTTCGCGTTGCCCGACCAGTACACGCTCGTCTTTGTCTGTACGTGGTCGTTCTCCTTGTTGCACCGGTTTCAGTCTACTCACTTGAACAGTCTCATTCCTGGCTATCATTCCTCTCGCCAAGGTGGGTTGTTGACTCTGCAACCACAGCATGGTATTCATGAGCCACCAGCTGCTCGCATTTGCCACCGAGGAATTATCATTACGAGTCGGGCAAACCCTGGCAGGCCTCATGAATGCCACACTCGTAAGTGTAATCGGTATCTTTTCAGCGGCCATCTGACATCTTTCCGCTTAGGGAAATGCGTAAGTGGACCTTCGTTGCTCCTCACAAGGCTTATTTCTACGCTCACTTCTTCCACAGTGTCGAGTTGATCGTTTCGGTATGTCGAATTCCGTAATATATACCTGTATGTCATATCCTTACGTGTTACGTCAGATCATCGCTTTGGTTAAGTGTGAGCTTGACATTGTGCAGTCATCCCGTGAGTAAAAGTCTCCCCGTTGGTTGCATGTATCCAGACTCACGGCTTTTGTTAGTTGTCGGGTCTATCCTAAGTAATTTGTGTAAGCCTTGAGTCGTACCATCACCCGCGGCCCCATTAATATCACTCTGCCACCCAGTACTCGTGCTCGGCATGTGTTTCTTTGCGGGTGGCTTGAGGTTCTCCGAGCAGGGTTTCGGGATTGGTATGTGTTTCTTGTTGACATTGTCGTTTGCACTCTCTGAAACCTTGAACCAAAAGTGTCGGCACAGATGAACTCGTCTCTTCTGACAATCAGTGTTATCGCTGTCCTTCTCCCCGGTGCATTTGTGATGGCTCTTGGGTCGACTTCCGATGTAGATACCATTGATCAAGAGGTCCTTCATATGAGCCATGGGGTGCGTTCACCAACATCAGGAATGAATGGATATATCTGAGCTCTTCCCAGGTCGCCATCATTCTACTCTTTAGTACGGACTTGCTTTCAAGTCATGATTGTACGACTGATGTAAAATTTCTCCCGTTTCAGTCTATGCATCCTATCTCTTCTTCCAGCTCTCTTCGCACAAAGGTCTCTACCAAGATGATACCGAGGGGATTATGGAATCAAAGAAATACGATGATAACCCATTCAAGTTAAAGAAGTTCCGTCGCGGCAAGCAAGCTACGGTGCCCGAATACGCTGATACGGGACTGGTCAGCTCTCCTTCGTCCTCTCCTCAGCCACAGGTCCGTTTCTTGGAACCAGAGTCCGGGAAGCGCGACCCGGAGTCAGGTCAGGCCGTCACATCTGAGGAGGAAACTGAGGAGCCTCAAATGAGCGTTGTTGTGTCTATCGGACTCTTGGTCGTCATCACCGTGGTAAGTTTGCTGGTTATGTGTGCTCTTATTTCAAAGGTAATCGTTGATGACTTCCGTAGCTCGTCGCTGTTACTGCAGAGTTTTTGGTAGACTCCATCAATGGGCTGACGGCCGCCGGAGGTATCAGCAAGGAATTCGTTGGAGTTATTCTCCTCCCCATTGTTGGAAATGCCGCAGAGCACGTTACGGCGGTGACGGTGTCTTATAAGGACAAGTTGACGCTCAGTCTGGGCGTTGCAGTCGGTTCCAGCATTGTAAGTTCTGTTTTACCACGCTCCGTTTTCATCACGCAATAACTTCGTCCACCAGCAAATTGCGCTCTTCGTCATTCCGTACGTCGTCCTCCCTCCCCTCCCGGTTTATCGACGTGTGTACTCACCTTTCTCACCAACACAGGTTCATCGTCACATTGGCATGGATACTGGGCAAGCCACTCACCCTCCTGTTTGACCCTCTCCAGTCTATCGTCCTGTTCCTTTCGGGTACGTTCCCCGCCTTGCCCTTTCGCTCATACCGCGATTTATAACCTGCGACTCTGTATGTAGTGCTCACCGTCAACTACATTGTCCAAGACGGCAAGTCGAACTGGCTCGAAGGGATGATCTTGATGTGTACGTTTTTCCCGTCGCCTCGACCTTGCCACGTCGACACACATGTGCTATTTTCGTACTGACCACACGTGATAACCAGGCCTCTACCTCATTGTCTCTGTCACGTTTTGGTATTACCCCGGTGCGTTCGCTGTTCTGTTTTGGGTCGGCGTGGCCCCGGTGTTACGCACCCTTGTTCGGTGGTGTTCTGACGTGCTTGCGTTTTTCAGGCGTGGAACCCCTGTTGTCCTGTTAGGTCAACTGGTTCCAGGCTGGGTCAACACCCTAGAACGTGCCCACCCACCTACGCTCTTTATTTCATGCATCTTTTAATATTCACTGACCCTGTGGCTACAAGTTTATTTAACGAGATTCGGACCGACTTGTCATGATCATGTACATAGTCCCCATCCTCGCATTCTTTTACATTATGATCACTCTATACGAACTCGAAGTGACGTCATAGCGAGTTTGAACTCGGCATACTACGAGGGAGCCACTAAGGCAGGTTATTGCGTCATACACCTTGCAGTTGGCTGTGGAGATCTTGTCTCGTTTCCAGTAAAATCTAGTCTACACCACGCATTCATCTCCAGTACCTTTACAAGATACTTATCGAGGCCGTTCGGGGAGATACCGCTGCACATACCCCACGAACCGAACCAACCAGATGTGCAAGCTTTCGATGGTGACAAAACGTACACTAGTTTGGTCTACAGCTTCGCCTTGTCCCCATCCGCCAGCGTCACCGCGGCACTGGTCAAGACGGTAGTCCCTCGTTCCTTGGTCTTCGTAACTGTCACATCACGAGAAAGAAACATGAGCACCCTCATTCCTATCCCAGGAATAAAAACATCGACGCACTGAATATCACCTTGTTGCCTTCTTTCCACATCTCTGTGACCAGCGTCTCGCCTGGATACACGACGCCGGCAAACCTGCGGGGTATGGGGTAATAATCGAGTCAACGATCCCGAGACCCCGAAATTTTTCGCCCGACGTACCGGACTTTGATGTCCTTGTAAGGGCCAAACGTCTTGAGTACGTGTTTGCCCGCGATCCCCATGAAACAAAGTCCTTCGGATCATCACGCCCCGCAACCGTGATCCGTCAACGAGAAAAAAAGTGGACCCAACGGATGTGGCGTACCGTGTAGAATCGGTTTATCAAACCCGCCAATCGCGGCAAAGTCGGGTAAGATCTGAGTCGAGTCAACCGATTCGAAAGTCAAAGACGCCAAGTACGATCAGATAAAAGTGGAGAGAAAAAAAGGTTCAGTCAGGCCCGCGTGCTAAAAGAGGAAGAGAGACGGTGCCTACGTGTAATGGATTGTAGTCGCCGCTCAGACTGATTCGCGGTGGGAGCGTTGATGAGAGATCGCCGAAGATGGAATCACGAACGGGGATGGACTAACCGATATAGTGCGGCCTGTGTGGGTGAGGTCTTTTCTTCCATGACAGCATCGGGAGAACGTTGTGGGGGCACGTTCGTCGCCGTCGCCGCACCCCTGTCTACGAACACGTCCGAATCACATTAAGTAACCGAGTTCGGCCGAAGGAATGGGAACGTACCGGCTCCTGTACGCTTACCACCAAAACCACCCGCGCCACGGACAAAGACGGTCGCTTGATTTTCAAAGAGGAGCTGTCCCGTGGCCTTGTCCCTTGTCCGGACGAGGGTCGTAACAGAAGCGGCCTTGCCCTTGTCCAAGACTTCGAGCAGTCTGTGCCCGGTATGGTCAGTGGCGCGTGGAGATCCGGTCAATCGTCATGACAGACCGTGTTTCATTCACGACGTTCGCATCAGTAGGTATGGGAGCTTTGATGGACAGGTATTGTTCGCCGTGTAAAAGTTTTGCCTACGACAACCCGCAAATGAAGCATGGGATATTGCCAGCCGATGGCAAGGAAACACAGAACAATATCAAGGTTAGACCGGAGACAGTGCGCAGAATCCGATCCCAGAAACGTACCGGATTGAAGTTCGGGAGCCATCCCAGTCGTACGCCTGAGCTAGCGCCAAACTGTGGGATGACCCCAAAAGTAGGGAGAGCACCGAACTCGTCGTGACCCTCATACGTCCATTGAAGCTCCTGCTCGGTGGCACCGATACCGAGGTTGTAAAGGATGACGTCCCGTTCGCTGTACGAGTAATCCTGGTCCTCCGGGACCTGTTTCTTCGCGTCTGCTACCAATTGCGAGTCCTCAGGATCAGCGAAAACGGCGGGTAGCTTGGACATGGTTTCAGTTACTGGCTGGTCAGATGGCCTGGTCGAATGTGCGATGGGACGACAGAAGGTTGTAGACCGGTAACTTCGGCTCGAAAATCTGAATCACATGGTCAAGTCAACCACCTGCACCAATAATATTTCAGTATGTCCGGTTCTGCTTTTTAGCTATCCAACTTTATGCACGACCCATCATATTCATCTACAGCACACATAACACCGCTGCCTGATTCAACTCTGGGTGTTATCCCCCAAATCTGCGAGCAGTTGGCGAAAGCATTTGGTGTACCTGAAATGACACTCAAGTCAGGGTCAAAACCAGGCACAAAGCAGACGGATCGCAGGTTATTAAAGAAATCCAGACAGGCGACAAGGTACAGGCCGAGTAGCCTCGAGTAGCGAGCAAGGGTTGCGCAAGTCACATGTGGGGATCACACCTTCAAGCCAGTTCGGTTTAGTCTCAGACTGCATAGTTCTCCGTAAGCATTGGACAACCCGCGAATCGATCATGACCGTGGACGAATACCATCGTGCTAAATCTGCTAGAAAGGAGCATAATAATGGGCTCGAGCGGATCAAATAAGAAAGTCAACGGCTTCCCAATCATCCATGTGAATATAATATGACCATCAATCTGTGACGAGGGGGCGAGCACGAAATGCAAACATCCCGGTCACGAGTTGAGTGAATTTACGTACGGAAGAACAAACAGTGCGGTTTGCTAGGGGGTAATTCTAAACACCCCGTTGTACAACGCAAGTGGTTCAGGTCCTACTCACAATACTAGAGCTAACTGAAACACACAGGCGAACGCCATCACTGCGGCGACGTGGTCTGCTTCCTATCCGACGATGGGTAGGAGGATGACACCGACGAATTCGAGCTGCATCACAATATAAACAACGTCAGTGCCATTCAAGCTCAAGACGCCAATGCTCACGAGATGGTTAGACTATCGTGAGTTGGCATTTAGTCAGAACGACGGTCTATGATAAATGTAAAGTGACGAGAACGCATAAACGTCGATGACACCCCACATTCCGAAGTTCCGAGCAAACCCCCGTGGCGCAAAGCGATGAGCGACCATGTTTTCGAAATAATGGTTTGACTTGCGCGTTTCCCTGTTGTAATGAGTGAGGAACGCAACGCATTGATCAAGGTTGCATTGATGAGGTCTGCCAACGACTGTCCGACCCGTAATGAGAGTCCGAGTTCTTCAGCAGCGAAAGAAAGCAACTGATCGGCCCGTAAGTACAGGGCCGTTGGGGTAATGCAATTCAGTTGACTGATTTGAGCCAGTGGTATTACTAACTCCAGGCTCCTTCCAGGAGCAATGAGATCAGAAAGCGGGAAAGGATGCAGCAGAAAACATACAGACAAATACAGCACCATGCTGATGATCCCCTTCGTTCTCCCCCACGTCTTCTTGGGCTGGTTCGTGCCCGGGGCCGTCGTCGTGCTCTTCTGTAGACGATAACCACACTCGCAGCTGGGCTGGCGCCAGCGATCAGCTCAGGAGAGGTCGGTTTGGGGGGATATTCTCCTCACCGCTCTACGACGACGAAGTCCTTGTCTCCTGCATTCGAACGTGTCCGGCTGATTTAGACATGGTAGTAGTAGCAGGGTTCGAACTAGTATTTCGGCATTAGATAATGATACCGCTTGAACCGAGCCTGGGCATCTTAGATATTTTCGTGATGGACGTCGAGTCTGCTCAGCGCCAGAAAGCTCATGAAAATCTGATCGGCATCGCGGGGGTTTCAAAGAAGCTCCACACCGCACTCGCCCGGGAAAGTGCCAACTTGCAGGGGGTCGCTGCCCGGGTTCGGTTAGACAAAATCGTCGTTGCTTCCAAG